>MU226240.1:118991-136322 GCA_018584345.1 Thuja plicata
CAGTGGGGTCATACTGGAAGATGGAGGCATTGGATGATAAGGAACAACAAAATATGAAGATTGGGTCTCAATATGGGGATTTGCAATTGGGAGACAAGCCTTTGGTCCATTAAGACATGCAAGATCTAAAATAAACTTAATATCCTCTAAAATATAATCAAAAAAAAGTATACAATCTATATGTATCTACAAGGGGAATGACAAAATCTATTGTAAGATCCTTTAGAAATGGAGTCAATAGTGTGTGTGGGGAAAATAAATTTAGGACATAACACACAGAGTATCAAGATCAACAATAGAACAAATCAATCTTACAACAAGGTCAATGATAATATCCCAAGTTGATCTACCCCCTAGTGTGCCTATTTTAGGTAGGAATCCATAAAAGTAAGGAAAATGATCCAGCCACCATAGATATATTACAATATTATTTTGACCAAGACTCATTATTATCCTCTTCCTATATGACAATAACAAGGAACACAAAAATCTCATGATAACTCCTCAAAATGACATAAATAAAGACCAATAACCTTAGTGCAGGTAGAGTGGAGCAATGTGGAGCAATGTGCGACAAGAAATTCAATAAATTAGCATACTATGGAAAAATAATCTATTATTGTTTTAATAGACCATCCTCATCTTCTACTCATTTTGATGTTCCTACTTAGTCTAATATTGGTTCTTCTTTTATTAGTTTCTTAAATGAGAGACCGCTAAAATCTGAGGAGCTGCAGAGTTATATGATGGATGTGGGCAGCGGGAGTATGTGGGATGATGTTTTGAGGAGCGATTATCCATCTTCTTCTCCTTTGTCAAAACATTTTTGATGGTGGGTGATTGGGTTTCAATACAACACGGTATTCAAGATCACTGTTGTTATTTGTGGCCATCATTGGAGGGCACGGTTGATGTAAATAGCAAACTGAATACTGAATAGTAGGTACCATTGTTAGTATGTGTTTTCTTTCCAAGCTGGTTTCTTCTATGAATGAGCTAAATGTTTTATTCACTTAGTAATTTAAAAAAAAAACTAGGTACGGTAGATTCCTGTGAATGTAACTAATTCCTCTTGTTACCAACCATTTCCATATATATACTGTGATCAATTTTTTTAAATGACACGATTTGTATGTTTCTTGCAGAAATATAAGAGCATTACTACAATTTTTCTTCCGATAATTATTTTGGTATCTTCATCCTAATGTAGTATTTAATTTCAATAAGAATAAATTAACGTATTAATTTGCATAAAATCAAAACAGGTTTCAAAGAGTAAAGTCATAGTTTTCACAATTGAAACCCTCAACTGAGAGACCCGTGGCTTGCAAGAAAAATAGAGCTTGTAGGGTTTTCATTATGTTTTTCTTTCAACTAGAGCACAAATATATGAACCCTTATTCATGAGCATATAAAAGAAGATTTAGCAGAGACACATGTATCAAAAGCTAATTAGAAAAAGTCTAGATGTCTAATGAAATCACCAATACAAGAGGAAAATACAGAGTTTTTATATTTTTCAAGTAATGAAATCACAAATGATCTACAATAGTGATATTTCATTTAATAAAAGGTACAAAGGCATACCTAGTTAGGGACACGGCCTGCGCAACAAAATGGAGAGCTTACCAACTAGATTGAATGCAAAGAAACCTACGGGATCTTCAGCTAAAAAAAATCCATCGAGATTCACCTATTCTTTGTGTCTTCAACATACAATAGTAATTAGGGTCCTCTTCCGCTCGCATGCACAGCTCGATCACAAATGAGCCTTTCTTTTTTTTTTTTTGTAATCAAGAGGGTGTCGCAATTATGATAGTATCATTGCCATTACAATAGCATCGGGGGCACTTGGAAAAAAAAACACAAAAATGACACACAAATGGTAGCGCCGTCACAAATTGGCATCGAAATTTGACCCCAAATGTTGTAGTGAATATTAATATAATAGAGACAGTAAATGGTCTCATCAATGACTTCAATTTCTGGGGTCAAAAGTATGAGAGGATGACAAAAGGAATGATGAAGCGCCTCGACCTTCGGACCTTTCCAAATGATTTTTCAGATAGCAGGACCTTGGAGGACCCATCATAGAAATTATAGGGGATTGATAAGATGGATCTCCCTCTGGTGGATTGGGAAACCTCAAAAGTTTTGAAAATTGAGGACATCACCCAAGGCATTGTGCAACGGAGTCATGAGTATTTTTCACAAGTATGCAGGAAAAGCACCTATCGAGAGGGTCCAATTTTGCAGGGGTCCACTTTGGCCTCTGGAATGACTAGAGAGGGAATAGATAAAGGGAAAGAAAAGGAGAGCACCCCATCCCCAGCCCCATCCTTATCTCTAGCACTAATAATGGAACAACTCCACACCCATCTTGAATCATCCCGACAGCTGGGCAAAATAATGAGCACTCAGCTTTCTCTTGGTCTCCCGATTACTCCGATGGGATCCACCCTCCCTATAGTCTCACCATCACTTGCAAAACTTATGAGCCAAGTGGTAAATATAGAAGGGGAGAGTGCAGCTATTCTAGACTCAGGGTCTCGCTGCAAACAAGGAGAAAGAAGCCAAGGGAGGATAATCCTCCACCAAGCACAGTTGCAAGCCCTAGAATATCGAGCAATATTCCTATGCAGCTTATCCCCTCCTCCCCCGAAGAAGAATATTATCTAGAGGCTTCCCCTCCCCATGACAACTTTGATGACATCTTCTAGACCGACAATCTAGTAAACCTACAGGAAGATGTCGAGAGGGAAGTAGAAGAGATCGCCACACAAGAGGCATACAATATCCCCGAGGAGGGAGAAAGGCAAGAAAAATAAATTTCCCTTGAAGATTAAGCCTGGGAGCAAGAGAAAGAACAAGAGAACACACCAAGTGTGGAAGAGAAACTGGCCCCAGGGACCGAGACAGAAGGGATGCAAACACAAGATGAGCAGTCGACTATGGCTGGGGAAACTGGACCTTTGGGAGTAATTGTACCCCCATTTGTCACTCTCCAAATGCCTCTAGTTTCTCTGGGTCACCTGTTACCCTAGAATCCAACATTTGGCAAGGTGGTCTTCACAGCACAATAGTCAGATCAAGGCTAGACACCTTTACCCCTCTAGAAAATGTGCCCTCAGAGGAGAATGTCCCTAAAGATAATGTCGAAGGAAACCAGCAAAAGTAGGACATGGGGGAGAACCCTGGAAACATGGATACAGATGCTACATGTGTCAGGGAAGGCAGGGTCCCTGACACTACATATGAAAATGCCACCAAGGTGGGAGAAATTGGGAATCTTGGGAGTGAATAAAAGGAGTCCATAGAGACTACAGATGTCGAAGAAGTGCAGCCAACCCCCGAAGTAAACCCTAGTATCCATAACTTAGTCGTAAGACCACCCCCATCACCACAGTGGTTGTAGAGTCAAGAAAAGGGAAGGCCCTGAAAATAGTAAGAGATCCCCTCTCTGGCCAAAATGGTGGCACAAAACCAAGAGGCTCAGAAGCCCAAGAAGGCTCAGACCCTCCATACCCTTCAGACTAGTGCGGGAGAAAATATCACCATGATGGTAGCGACACCTCCCCTAGATGCAAAAGAGGCAGCAGTAGGGGATACTGAATATACAAACACAGAAGTTCCTCTATGGAGGAGAGACAAACAGGGAGAATTAGACCTATTGAAAGAGGCTAACTGGGAAATTAAGGCCTGATATGACAAACAAGCCCAGAAACTGAAGGAGGAAAAAGAGGCAAATGCTAATCTCCTCGGGCTGCTTACAGATTTGGTGCAGCCTTTAACTACGATTCCTCCAAAGGCCTCCACCTCCGGAACACCACTCCCACAAGGTGACATTGATGTGCTCAGAACCATGAAGAAGAAAGCACAAGCTGTCGATGATTGGGTGACAAAATAGATAGGAGTCATAAGGCACTTCCTGGCGGCTACCCTCTCAGACCTCCACCAGGATAGAAATATCTTGGGCCTGGTGAATGGTGTCATTTCCTAGTGGGAAGGAGAGATAGAAAAATACAAAGAGTGGAGCGGTGAGCTGGAAGAAATAATGAACATTGGGGAGGATATTGTCACAGAGACAAGAATTTTGGGAGATGAATATTTTGGATTCCTCCGGGTCCAACACTCCAGACTTGGTCTAAAAAGGAGACAAGCAAGCAACTAGTAGCGGCCTTAAAGGATAAATTCCCAGTGATTGAAAATTCATTAAATTCATATGCGACATTTGTTACAAGGGTTTCAACAATTGATCCCTTTAGCACCGAGACCTGTGCTCTGATGGATTTTGCTATTAGTAAATGTAATGAGATAATGGAATCACGGTTCTAGACTCCTTGAGATTTTGATAAGGTGAAAATGTCATGCCTCACTCGGATGGTGTTCCAGGCACATGATGCCACAAAGATGGCCGCAGAATTCAAGGAGGGTACCTGGGAGGTGGGTGAATAGTTGGAGGCAGCCAAAGAGTGCCAAAATTGTATAAAAGAGATAGATAAAGAAGGAATCCTCCAGATCTTAGAGGCATTCAAAAGAGTATAAGGCAATAAATTCCTCCTATCTCTAGATATTTTTGCCAGTAGGGCAAAGTTTTGCAAATTTTTTATTCTTTGAGCGTAAACTCCCAGACTCCAGAATTTTGGGTCCAAGTTTTCTATTCAATCACAGTGATCTATGTCAAGGTTCCCAAGAGTTGACCAATCACTGTCAAGAAATTAATAAGGGTCAGAATGTAGGTTATCTAGATAATAACATGTTAGGTAGAAGAGATGGTTCTGACAGATGATTCTCCCAAGGTGCCACTCGTGCATTTACTACCTGGTGTGGATCAAAAATAGGGAGCTACAATTTGCATTAATGAGGCATGTAGCCTAGGTTACCAAGATAAGAAAAATTCTTCCATAAGTACCTTGGCTCTCTTCTCTAGGCTGATTCTTCTAGATTTCTCCTCTATCTTCCTCTTCTATCTTGTCAGACCTCTGGACATCTTGAGGTGATTGTAAGTGGTGCAGGTAGTACCAGTCATGGATAATGTGTTATATTTAGCAAGTGTACAGGTAGATTAGGTCAAGTATTAGGTTGAATTTGTGTATAAATAAGAAGTCTGACACCATAACAAGGGTCAGCAAAATTGATCATTTTGCAGTCCAGTAGTAATAGAAGCATAGTATTTTCTGTTGGAATGGTCCCAAGGATAACTGAGAGGGGGGGTGATTCAGTTATCAGTCAATTTAATTATTTTCTCTTTCCTTAATGTAATTTGATATAAATTAAATGCACATATAGATAACACAATAGAGTACTCAACAATTTGATTATGGGGAAACCAAATAGGAAAAAAACCCAGTGGAAATTAGCACCCACAAATAACTACACTAGTTTATAATTATCCATGTTAGAAGATCTTACAACCCTGTTGGCAGTTGATCTTTACAATGCAAGAAGTACAGAGACCTGGTTAAAGGTCAGACCCTATTAGGAGTCTTTTATAGATAACCCTATGAAGGGTGAGGACTCACTGTCCAATAGCTCACTTCTAAGATGGTGAAGGCTACAACCTTCAATATAACAGATATACACAATATCTGGTAAATGAAATATTAGAGTAGACCTGCTATCTTGATCAATTTCAATGAATTGTAATCATCTTTTGTTTCTTCACATAGATCTTCAACTTGTTCTCTCTGACTTTCTACTCTTCTCTATCTTTTCTTTTTCACTTCATTTTTCTCACACTCAGTGAACATAACTAAACTACTATATGTATCTTTACCAAGGATAAGGTCATGATGGTATCTAGAAACACTTCATCAACTTCCTTGTTAGCTCAACCAAGCACACAATACAAATTAGGACCACGCAACTAAAACTAAATAAATGCGATGCTTCACCAAGTCGGCTTCACCAAATGAAATCTAACATCACGATTATGTTGAAACATGTTTAGCGCCTTTGGATAACTATCTTTAGCTCATAAAGAAACATGAATACAAACACACATATCCCAAAGATAGGTGCAACTCAAGAGATATTGTGTTTACATTGGCTCTTAACAGATAAACTCCAAAATCTGTAACTGTCATAACTGACTAATCATGACTCAATTAAAACTACATATCTGACTCGATGTGAAAGCACATAGCAACTAGAACATGTATACACCATGGAAATAAACACGCATAGCTCCAAAACATCTATAATTATAATTTCATATATGATACCTGTTGTATATTATATGTTGTCATCAATGGCAAACATACAATAAATTATTTACACATAAGCAAATCTCCAATAATCTCCCCCTTTGACATTGATGGCAACATATGATATCATTAACTCAAAGTGTCTTCCTTCTTTTTACAATCTTCTCAATATCCTCATCAAAGGTTCCTCTTCACTGCTGCTACTATGTATACTCCCCCAGAGTATATGCTCCCCCTTTGACATCAATGAAAAAGGGTGTTAAACACCTTTTAGGTATAGGTACTACTCTAGAAGTAGAGTAGTCAACCATTCATCAGTCACCAAAGATTGATGTTCTTACTACAAGTTATAATTAGACTCAGGAAAGGGAATTACTCCCAACTTCTCCCTGAGATACTCAAAAGTATATTTTGATAGAGGCTTTGTAAAAATATCTACTAGTTGTTCTTTAGTTCTTACATAGTCCAACTTTACTTCTTTGTCTGCAACTTTTTCTCTTGGGAAGTGGTATTTGATCTCAATGTGTTTTGTCTTTGCATGCATCATAGGGTTCTTTGACATATTGATAGTACTAGTGTTGTCACAGTGAATAATGATAGGATAATCAATCTGAATACCAAAGTCCTTGATCATATGTTTGATCCAAACCATTGTTGAACAATTCAATGCTACTGCAACATATTCATCTTCTGTTATTGACTGAGAGATACAATTCTACTTTTTACTTGTCCAAGTGACCAACCTATCTCCAAGAAACACTGCTCCTCCTGATGTACTATTTCTGTCATCAACACAACCTGCCCAATTGACATCTGTATACACATGAAGTTGTATGTTTTCTGAGATAGGATACCATAAACCATAGTCTATAGTTCCCTTTAGGTATCTAAATATTCTTTTTATTGCCATTAGATGATTTTTCTTGGGTTTAGCTACAAATCTTCCAACAATGCCAATTGCATTAGAAATGTCAAGTCTAGATTGAGTGAGATATATAACTTTTCCAATCATAGACTTGTATAAGGTCTTGTCAACTATTGTGGAATCATCATCTTTAGAAAGCTTGCATCCTGTTATCGTGGGGGTGCTTACTGGTTTGCAATCTTCCATCTTGAAGGTCTTCAATATCTCCTTCACATACTTAGACTAATTTATGAATGTCTTTGTCCGTTTTCTTTACAGTCAATCCAAGAAAGTATTTGATAGGTCCAATCATGCTCATTTCAAATTCACTTTTCATTTCTTTGGCGAATTATGCACTAAGTTTGTCATTACCTCCAAAGTTAATGTCATCAACAAAAATAGCAACAAGAAGTAGTCCTTCATCTGTCTCTCTTATAAATAAATTACAGTCTACTGCTCCTTTTTTGAATCCTATCTTTGTTAAGTAACCATCAAGTCTCTCATACCACGCTCTTGGGGCCTGTTCCTTCTCCCCTTCTTCCTTCCTTTACTTCTCTTAATTCTACCACTTTATATTTCCTCTTAATGCCTCTTCATAATGCCTTTTGACTTATATCTTTTCATAATAACTCTTATTTAGCTTATTCCCACGAATTTGTCTTTATTTCTATAATTATTTACCATTTTATAAGTTATTTAAGCATATTAAAGATGTTTTAAGGCTATTTTAGGGGTATATAATGGATATATGGTCTAAAAATGACCTACGTATCCTCTATGGTGCCTCACAATCCCTTTTTTAGCATATTAACTTGATCTAAAATAACCATGGGTTATTTTGTCCATGGGTTATTGTGTCCTTGGGTTATTATGGTGGGGTTATTGTGTCTAGGGTTATTTTGGCTGGGTTATTATGTCCGGTTACCCATAAAGTGCTTTCTGTAATACCCACCTCTTAGTTTGCTTTTCAGTTTTGGATGCCAAACTCTTTTAGGATTTTTGATGTATGTGTGGTTATTTCAGTTGATCTTGAGGATGTTTATGTAATTCATTTTAGTATGTTATTGATCCATTATTATCATGTTGTATCTTCTGAGTGTATGTGATTTAGGGTTATTTAATGATGCTTATGTATATGTTAGGATTTCATTTCGATTATGGTTTTTCTGACAATACTAACCTTAGATTTATATGCACATGGATCATTGTATGCTTTTGCATTACTGTTTGATGTGCTTGATATGGTATGGGACAGAGTCGTAGTTACTTGCTTCGGCGAGATCCACACGATAACCTAGTCTCAACTATTATTTTACATAGTATATATGTATGTATGTTTGTCTTTGTGATGATAGGGTTAGCAGGTACCGGGCTACGTCTTCCCTGAATTGGTAGGAATGAGCGTGCCCTATCGCAATATCTCAATGGTAAGAGAGGGGAGATAGTTTTTAGGTCCAAATCCTATCCTAAACCTAATTGTCCTAGTTAGTGGACAAGTATTTGTTTGACTACCCTTACTGAATTCGTATAGTTGACCGGAATTTGTGTATCTCTTTCCTTGAGCATGTTTGATTTTGCTTATGTTTCGATTTCAGATGCTTGATTTGATTATATGTGTGTTATATCACATTATTTATTTAATTGAATATTATTACAATTAATTATTAAATATAGGGTATTTAATTAATTGAAAATTAAATTAAATACCTATGTTTAATTGAAAGGTTAATTAAAGTGCAATTATTGAATATTAGTATTTAATTGAATATTAGAGTAAATATGCTTTTATGATTTATTAAATAATTAAATATTAAGTTGCATGGATTATTATGATTTAAATATTTAATTTATTTAATTTAATATTTTATTAATTTCATATGCAAGGTCATTAGTGAATTTAGAGTTTGAATTCAAAATGCAACTTGGGATACTAAGTCAAAGTTGAGTTGTGCAAGTAATTAGATATTTAATTAATAATTAAAGAATTACTTTCAATTTTGGAGTTGAGTTCTTTGGGAGTCATCTAGTGTGTTGTCATTAGGGTTTGCTTGATTAGGGGAAGTTGATCCTTTTTAGGGGGATTCTTCTCTCATTTGAACATAACAGGTTTTTGGGAGAATTTTTGGAGAGGCTTTGTGTGTTCTTGGTTTTGGAAGATTTGTGGATTCTTGTGGATGCATGTTGGAAAACGTTTGTGTGAAATTCGTGATTGTATGTGTGTTTGGAAGATCCAAAGTTTAATCTTCTTCAAGGGCCTAATTTCTTTCCGTTCTTGCGTTGGATCTAAGGTAGGGTTTGATCCTTTTCATGATTCAATTCTTGTTTAATTTGTGTCTTCTTTGTGCTTAATTTGATTAAATTTCCTTAATTAGGAGTTGTTGAAATTCTTGTTTAGAGGGGTGTTCTTGAAACTCTAGGTAGCTTATTATTTTAGAAAATGGTTATTTACCATTGTAATGTTATGCTGGCCAAATTTCGTGGAAAGATTCTTCCTACAACTCCTAGAAAATAATAAATTAATTTGTTTTATAGTTTAAACTATATAATGGTTGAGAATAATTTGTATGGTGGAAGAAAATCAAATGCTAGTTGGAAAAAAATCAATTTGGAAAATAATTTACTCTGTAAAAAAATACAGAATTAAAAAAAAATACACCAGTCAATTTAGAAGTTTAGAAAAAGACAAAAAAAAAGAAAATGAATAAAAACAAAAGAAAGAAAATAAATTCTGTTTTCGAAATTCTATTAAAGAAATATTAAAAAAAAAATTATTAGCTGGTTAAAAATAACGCAATTGTTCATATTTAAAAAAAAAAAATTAAAGGAAAAAAATTTTAAATTGGCAGAGGAGGCGGGGGCCACCAACTCCCCCCCTCCTCAGCACATGGCTTTAAGAGCTGGCACGGGAGCCGGCCACCGGCCGTGCTCCTCCCTTTTAAAGGGGTGGCCGGCATGGGTTGTAAGGAGGGGTGGGGGCCATGGGGACCCCCCTCCCCCCATTGCTTTGTCTTTTTTTTTTATGTTTAAAATTTATTAAATATTAAATTTAGTTTATGTAAATGTATTTAAATTTCAGTTTTTAAATTAATATTTAGTTTTTATATTAGTTAGATTTTATTTATTAGTTGTAATTAATATTTAACTAGGTTATATTAATATTTAAACTAGTTTATATTGATATCTAAATTAGTTTATATTAATGTTAAATTTGTTTATAGTAATATTTAAATTAGTTTGTATTAATGTTAAATTAGTTTATATTAATATTAAATTTGTTTATTATTAATTTTTAAATTAGCATTTAAAATTAGTTAATTGAGGCATAGGAACTAAAAGGGAATTGTGTTTCTTTTTAAGGGAAATTAATATTATTGTTAATTTATAAACCAAGGGGGGAAATTTATTCTGTCATTGTTAGAAATGGACTAGTGTTCATCATTAAATTCTATGGTGCTAATTAAGTTAAGTAGAGATATTATTGAACGATTAATTTTGACGCCTACGTCGCACCTAGGAATTTTATAATTTTATAGTTATAACTAGAATTGGTAATTATTTCTTAGATGTATTTATATGTTGTTTTTATAAGTAGATCTATAGGAAATGTTAACGTTTTACCAAATGTGGTATAGTTAGTTATTGTTGGATAGTAATTTTAGTGGATAAATGAATTTGCATGATTAGGGATTATAAATTTGTTTACTCCTACGTTAACATCGTATTTAACTTAATGCATTCTGAATATGATTTGATTATACTATGATGTGTTTTGGGTGTGTGTTTAAATGAATTGTATGTTCTTTTATGTTATCATATTTTCGGGTATCTATCAGGCTAGATGACCCTTAGGACATAAATCCAAAGGTTTTGGGGTTGTACTTTCTGCATGGTATTATTGTGAAGTCAGTTTGTGTTTTATGATGATGTCATAGTTTTGATTTTCTATACCTCAACCTAATTCAATTATGATGTATTATTTGGTCTTGTGAGGACACTATGGATTATTGTATGGTTATTGAGAACCTATGTGCACCTGAATGGGCAGGATGCGATTTGATTTATGATGTACCTTTATGATGCTCTTTTGTGAACCTAGGGTAGGTTACCTAGTTGTATAGTAGGAGGTGGCTTGCAATAAGTGTCGAAGCCCACAAGTGGCTGCTAGGATCGCTTATTGTAAGTAGTGGTAACAAGTGATAACATAATAATTTATTAGGATTGGGATAGTATAATCTAATAAGATATTAATTTGGTTAATGACCTTGTCAGTTTGGAGAGGTCATTAGCGTCATGTATAGTCACTTGAGTACCGAAATTCTTTAAGGGATTTCTAGGATGAAACTCAAGAATGCGACGTACATGATGACACCTTCCTATATGTAGCTTAAGTTATCCTACAGGTGTCAGTACCTCTGGTGTTTTTTAGTGTTTCTTGTTATGGTTTAGAGTGCTTCTAAGAGCTTCCTTTGCATTTGAGTATGAGGTCATGTGTACCTTGTTTACATTCTTGTTGTATACCCCTGTGTGATGGGCTTGTTACTATCTCCTCGGCATAGTGGGAGTGGACCTTTGGTTCCACGTGGTCGGGTGGTAGTGATTCTTATTACCATTGAGATTCTGATGGATTATTCTTCATGCTTGGATGTTCCTTATTGCAATTTCATCTTCCTAGTCTTTTGGAGACTTGCTTAGTTACTTGAGTTGTGTTTTGTACCATATGTAGATATTGGTTATCATCCTTTGGAGGATGCATTGTATTGTTTATTATATATTATTACATATCCTGTGACTTGTGCAGTGGATGTTGATTAGGTAGTATACCTTATGGTATGAGATGTATATGTAATCTTTTATTATGAGATGTATGTTATTAGATTCAGATTATGTAACCTTTATGTTAGTTATTTATTATTGTTAATCGTAGATTAGTTTGTTTTAGTAATTCTACATCAAGGAACCCTCAAGAAATGTTATCTATGTATGAGTTGTATTTCATGTTTGTCATGTACTTCATTGTGTTGCTTCTGCATTTTTATCATTATTGGTTGTAAACATTTTTAAAAAAAATATTTCGTAAACTTAGTGTCTTGTTTAGGTTAATTTCTCCTAGGTTCCTTGGTGGGGCATTACACTTTCTTTAATCTGCATACCATGTCTGGTTTATTTGAAAGTTTGAATCCTTTAGGTTTCTCTATGTAGACTTCTTCCTTTAAATCACCGTTCAGAAATGCTAATTTGACATCCATTTGATATACCTTAAAGTTCTTGAATGTTGCATAGGCCAAAAACAACTTGATAGCTTCAAGTCTACTCACAGGGGCAAATGTATTAGTGTAGTCTATTCCTTCTCTCTATGCATATCCTTTTCATACTAATATTGCTTTATTCCTTGCTACTATGCTTTCTTCATTCATTTTGTTCCTAAATATCCACTTAGTTCCAATCATGTTCTTGTCATGAGGTCTAGGGACAAGTTCCCATGTTTCATTCTTGATTATTTGATCTAATTCTTCTTGCATGGCACTTTTCCAATCTGAATCTTTGCATGCATCTTCAACACTTAAGGGTTCAATCTGTGAAAGTAAGCATACCTCTTCATCAGTGGTTGAACATTTTTCTCTAGATCTTGTCAAGACTTTTGCACTCTGATCTCCAATGATATCTTCCTTAGAGTGGTATTTGGATGTGTAACTTGAGTTCTTAGGAGTGATACTTTCATCTATGATCTGTGATTCTTCTTCGCTTGGTTCAAGATTGTTACATGAAACAATAATACAATCAAACATTTCTTCAATAACTGTGTCCTTATTGATGGGTTTGTGCTCATCTTCAATCATGGGAGCATAGTCATAATATCTTTCTTGAATCATAAACTTCTCATCAATCTTCATAGGAGTACTTTCAATGATCTTCTTTAGTCTTAGATTGAAACAGCTATAGGCTTTGCTTTTAGTAGAGTAACCAAGAAAAATACCTTCATCACTTCTAGCATCAAACTTACCAATGCTATCATCCCTCTTGATATAGCACTTGCTTCCAAAGATTATAAAGTATTTTACCATGGATACATTACCAAACCAGATTTCATAAGGTGTCTTGTCTATGCCTGGCCTCAATTGTATTCTATTGATAGTGTAAACTGTTGTATTGACTGCATCTCTCCAGTAGGTATGGGCAACCTTTCCTTCAATCATGATAATGCGTGGTGTATCAAGTATTATCTTGTTCCTCCTTTATGCTATCCCATTCTGCTGACGGGTTATGTGTGCACTTAATTGTCTTTTGATTCCATGTTCTTCACAGTAGTCATAAAACTGGTTAGAGGTGAATTCTCCTCCTCTATCAGATCTCAGACATTTTATCTTTAATCCAAATTCATTCTCAACCTTAGCTTTGAATATTTTAAATTTCTCAAAAGCTTCAAATTTTTCTTTTAAGAATGCAACCCACATCATCCTTGATAAATCATCAAAAAATAAAATAAAATACCTTTCTCCATAGTATGATCTTGTTTGAGTAGGTCCACATAGGTCTGTATGTATCAAATCTAATTTGTTTTCTGCAGAGTCTTGTTTTCTCTTGAATGAGGTCCTCACATGCTTCCCTATCACACATTCCCTGCACATGGTGTCAACTGGTCTTGCAATGCTAGGAAGGTCTCTTACTGCCTTTACATTACTTATCTTGACTATGTTGTCAAAATTGATATGACAAAGTCTCTTGTTCCATAGCTAGTAATTGTCATCTACTTTTGTAACAAAACAACTTACTTCTGAGTTGAGCTGAAAAACATTACCTTTGGTCTTTGAGCCTGATGCAATCATTTATCCTTCTTTGTTATTAATGATGCACTGGTTGCTTTTGAATTCCAACTGATATCCTTTATCAAGCAACTGTCTAACACTTAGTAAGTTATGATGCAAACCATCAACATAGAGAACATCATCTGTCTTGTTCTTTCCATCAAAGGTGATAGAACCTCTGCCTATGTTAGGTTTGGGAGTGTTATCTCCAAATCTAACTATGCCACCTTCGTACTTGTCCAAATGTACAAATCTATCTTTGTCTCTTGTAATGTGGTGTGAATATCCACTGTCAATGATCTAGTCAGTTCTTATGTTAGCTTTTGAAACTAATGCTAACTCCTATTCTTTTACTTCATCTTCTTTGTCTATTTCTTCAAGCATCTTCTCAATGTCTTTAATGGAAAAAAATCCAATTTCATCTTCTCCTGAGTCATCATCAGTTACACCATCCTCAGCATGATAACATTCTTTAGTGTACTTAGGTTTGTAATCTGATCTGAATTTCTTGACTCTTGTAGGGCACTTAGATGCAAAGTGACCAATTTTGTTGCATGAAAAACATTTTAATGGCAGTTTTCCTTCATATTTCCCTTTACCTTTCCTTTCCTTCTTGGCAATCATAGAAATTATTTCTTCTAGTTCTGTATCCACTTCTTCATTATTACTAGAGCTTCTTATAGATTTATTGTTATGGACTATGGCTTTGAAGGTTGTCTCACTTTTAGGTTTTGTCTTCAATCTAGATATCTCAAATGCGGATATTTTTCTAATCAAAGTCTCCCGCTTGAGTTCTTTTGAAAATTGCATAGTCTCATCTAAGATATTGATCTTTCTCTCATATTATTCTATCAATGTGGTCATTAACTTGTCCATTATATCTTCCTCTGATATTTCTCCACCATTCTTTCTTATACCTGATACTGCTTCATTTATCCTCTAATTGTAAGCTCTGATGTTTTTCTTCAGGTAACATCTCTAAATTATTGTATCTTTTATTCTATGGATTTATGCATGTATTATTTGCTTGGATGTCTCCTTTAGACATGTCTTCTAAGTATTTCCAAATAGTATATGCTTTTTCTGTCTTCTTGATCTCAGAAAATTCACTGTCAGATAGGGCATTGATTAGGGCTTCTTTGGCAATTGCATTATTAGTGAACACTTCCTTTTGTTTCTGTATCATCTTAAAATGGAAGCACTTCCATGTTAAGATCATTTAGCCCTCCTTAAGGGATGTTTTTGACCTCCATCATACTGTCCCTTCATTTTTGCATCATCCTCTACTTCTATGCCGATTTAGGACTCTGATTGGGCCTCTCCAGGCACCTCCTACCCCACCTAGCATATTTTCTAGGGGTTCTGACCCCCTCGGTCAAGGTTGACCTTGACCTTGACCTAGGTTAGGGTTGACCTCAACCTTGACCTAGGTTAGGGTTGACCTCGACCCTGACCTGGGTCCCCCTTTCAAAACTGGAAGCTTGTCGGTTGTCGTGGGGTCAACCAAAATTTAGTTTTCCCACTTTTGGGTCGGCTGTTTCGAGTTCTGAAGTGTTGATTCCTAAATTATATTTAATATAGGTCCTTTTATAGGGGCATGGGTCTAATTTTAATTTAATTATCCTATGTTTGCCTCCTTAGAAGATTGTTCCCTAATTTCATATAAAAGGAAGTTTTCTCCTCTCATTTTCTCTAAGCTTTCTAATGATCACTAAGCGATATTGAGCAAGCACAAGTCTTTCAAGTGAAAACACATTTCCTAGATTTTAAGGTTTTCAATTCTTCCTCTCAAGCATTCAAGTTCTCCATTGAAGATCAAGGATTCAAGCTTTCAAGCCTTTGAAGGGATTTGATTCAAGCATTCAAGATTTATCATTCAAGCCCTAGATCTAGCCATCATGTTGGTGTGATCTTCCTTAAAGATCCTTAGTACATTCTCAAGACTCATTCATCCTCTCTCCAAGGTGGATTTCAAGCATACAATCATGGAGGTTTATGGTTTCTAAATTCCATGCTTTCATACTTACATACTTGTATACATTTGAATTACAATTACATATCTATTGAATATCATAGCTTCATTGTTAGATTCAATTCTACTACTTGCTAGCATTCCATACTTTATTGATTTCAAGGTTAATTTCTAAATCAGGGTTTGACTAAGGTAAACCCCTCCCCCACAACAAAAAAACCTCTTTTTCTTGCAAGTACAAGTTCAGAATTACAGATTTGAGACCAGATCTGGATACCCTTTTTGGCTTTCTTTCAGACGGTGCGAACAGATTTTCTGTCGGACCTGTGTAGGTCAGGGTTGACATTATTGGGTTAGGGTTGACATTTGTGGGTCAAGGTCAACCTTTTTCATAAGATGACATCAGAATGGAAAAATATTTATGGGTTTTGTTCGTCTCTGTGTTTCAATTTGGGATCAACTGTCAGTTTTTCCAAAAATAGTCTATAGACCTCAAAAAATAGTATTCTTTGATCTGCAATATTTCAAGGTTACTGCATTTCTCCTATTTCTTCAATTACTATTATATATCATATCTATACATATAATTAACAGAATTTAAGGTATCCTTCTTGTTATTCTCCTTTCTGAATAGTTGATTCATTTGTGCGTTAACCCTTCTTTTGGGTTGATCAACTTGGATCTTCCGTTTGTGCATTTGGGAATAAAAGAGGAACACCTTATATTCTCCCTAATCACAATTTCAATACACAATCAATTAAATTCAAGTAAGTATAAAATAGGGTTAAGGATTTTAATATACTTTAATCAAATCAAACAACAATTAATAATCAAATCACCTCTTATCCATCACTTTACATTTTGAAAACCCCTCAACCTTCAACCCCCTCACTAGTAAATTTTAGCTTAAATTTCGATGAGAATTAGTCAAATTTTCTACAACAATTGGTCGAATAAGCGACTAAAACTGTTGTCGATCTTTTTTCGTCAAATTTTCTACATGGTAAATAATAGTGAAAATGTTGACCCCATAACTGGTCAAATTATCGACTGCAACAATCCCTTGTAACTAGAAGAATAAGACGTCGCTCAATTGGTGTAGACACCAAAATTGAGACCATTGTGTCATCAAATTATCCACCTAAATTTGTCACATTAAACGTCGAGGGTATAGCATCTTGGTCGATTTAGTCCATTTTGTCGTCGAATTATCCACCCAAATTCATCGATAGGATCATCGATTGTATAGCATCCTCATCGAATTTAGTAATATGTAAAGGATGAAATTTTGACCAATACTAACTTTTGTTTAAAAAAAATGACACCATTTTCAATATATTCCTACTTTTAGTTGAATATATTGCTTGTCTATAATTAGTATGCATATATGAATCTATGAAGCTTTGATTTAGCTATTTTCTTCTATTTAGCACAATTAGATTATTT
>MU226240.1:170268-190359 GCA_018584345.1 Thuja plicata
CCAACACCTACCTTAGATCATCCTGATACTCCTCAAGATGTGGCTAAGAAAGTGTATGTCCAGTTAATGAATTCCAAGAAAGAAAACTTTAAACCTATTCCGAAAAATGCTTTACATAAGTACAAATTTCCTTTCCACAATAGTAATAAACATTTACTTGTTGATTGTGTGCATTTCAAGCTATATGTCAGAGAAAAAGCTTCTCTTGGAATTATATCTTATTCCCTAGCGGTATTACAATTTCTTCATAATTTTGATATAGGGTGTTCCCCTTGTTCTTCTACAAGTTATATTGCATTTATCCTCTTGCCTATTCACTAGGGGGCAAGAGGTAATCTATTCCATTCTTATAGGATCCGTTATCCTCTTAGCATGAATGTTGTTTTGAGTATAATTGGTTATTCTTTCTATATTCTATCCCTATAAATCACTTGTGATATCATTCCTAAAAAACTTTTTTTTTTTAAGGATATCTCTTTGCTATGAAGTCTCTTGATATAAATTGATATATCCCTTGCCTTCACACCTGGGAGGAAAGGTATGTTCTTTCTTCCTCTATCTAAGGAGCTACTTTCCTTAGCTTAGTGGCGCATGTTTATCTTACAACATTATTTCTTCATAAAGATTGGTGTTTTGACTATTGATACTCTCTTATATGAGAGGTGATTGTCCTGGGTCATCACCTCTTCTTTATTTTGTAAACTATGTTTCTGATAAACTCTTGCTCTTGCTTTGGGTTAGAGTTTGATTCCTTCATCTAAGGATTCCTCTTCCTCTTGATTACAAGGGGCTTGTTGATTGAATCTGTGTTCCCTCTTTTATTTAGAAGATGACATTTTATCCTAAGAACTCCTCTATGGTAGGGCTCTTGTTGATAAGATCTCTTCCTCTTTGAGGATCCTTTTTCCATAACTGACATATTCATTTCATGATTATCAATGTTCTTGGATGTAAGGGTCAAGGCTCCTCACTAAGAATATGGTATACATTGTTAAGCTAGATATCTCCTTACCTTGTGAAGTAGGTATTCTCTTTTCTCTTCCTTATCCTGCCTAGTGAGTAGTCATGATAAGTAGGGGGGCATATATAGGGTCTCCCTTGTACTATAATTTACATTTATTTACATTTTGCAGCATGCTAAATCCTTGGAAGGTAACGCACACAAGTTGCTAAATCCTAAAAAGATATGAATTTTTACTTTTATTTTTGCTAAATCCTTGGAAGGTAACGCACATAAGTTGCTAAATCATGAAGAGATACGCACCCTTTTATTTTACAATATGCTAAATCCTCAAAAGGTAATGCACATAAGTTGCTAAATCCTGAATGGACACGCATTTTATATTCCATAGTGATACAAGAATGTGGATCTATGGATATTTTTAAAAGTCATCAAAAGACGCATTTACAATTGCAAGCATAGTTTATGGGTGAACCTATTGAGCTCTCCCACCTTGGTGATTCATAGTAAGGTAGGCATCTTACTAGGTGAGGTAATCACTTTTTCTCTTATTTCTTTTGCTTTCATGCTAGTAGGATTAGATCATGAAGCTATGTTATATATGGTGTTGTTCTTGTCTTACTTATGTAGTCATGTATGCATTGTATGATTAATTAATCTTTACTTTCATATCTTTATGTATGTATGTTGAGTTAGAATCCTTGGTTTGGGGGCTCATATCCCTAACTTAGTGATATTCTACCTCATTGCAATCCACCAGGATCTTTCTCCTCTAACTTTACCCTGAGCACATTCAATTTCTGTACTCCCACTAAAGTGGGGGCTTAATGTATCATCTTAAAATGGAAGCACTTCCATGTTAAGAGAGTTTATCCCTCCTTAGGGGATTTTTTTGACCTCCATCATACTATCCCCTCATTTCTGCATATTCCTCTGCTTCTGTGCCTATTTAGGACTCTGATTGGGCCTCTCCGGGCACCTCCTACCCCACTTGGCATATTTTCCAGGGGTTCTGACCCCTTGGGTTAAGGTCGACCTCCACCCTAACCTAGGTCAGGGTTGACCTCGACCCTAACCTGGGTCCCCCTTTCAAAACTGGAAGCTTGTCAACTGCTGGGGGTCATCCAAAATTTAGTTTTCCTGCTTCCGGGTCGGCTGTTTCAGGTTCCGAAGTGTTGATTCCTAAATTATATTTAATATAGGTCCTTTTCTAATGGAATGGGTCTAATTGGAATTTAATTATCCTATGTCGGCCTCCTTAGAAGATTGTGCCCTAATTTCATATAAAAGGAAGTTTTCTCCTCTCATTTTCTCTAAGCTTTCTCATGATCACTAAGTGATATTGAGCAAGCAAAAGTCTTTCAAGTGCAAACACATTTCCTATCTTTTAAGGTGTTCAATTCTTCCTCTCAATAATTCAAGTTCTCCATTGAAGATCAAGGATTCAAGCTTTCAAGCCTTTGAAGGGATTTGGTTCAAGCATTCAAGATTTGTCATTCAAGCCCTAGATCTAGCCATCATGTTGGTGTGATCTTCCTTCAAGATCCTTAGTACATTCTCAAGACTCATTCATCCTCTCTCCAAGGTGGATTTCAAGCATAAAATCATGGAGGTTTATGGTTTCTAAATTCCATGCTTTCATACTTACACACTTGTATACATTTGAATTACAATTACATATCTATTGAATATCATAGCTTCATTGTTAGATTCAATTTTACTACTTTCTAGCATTCCATACTTTATTGATTTCAAGGTTAATTCCTAAATCAGGGTTTAACTAAGGAAAACCCCTCCCCCACAACAAACAAACCTCTTTTTATTGTAGGTACAAGTTTAGAATTATAGATTTGAGACCAGATCTAGATACCCTTTTCAGCTTTCTTTCAGACAGCGCGAACTGATTTTCTGTCAGACCTGTGTAGGCCAGGGTCGACATTATTGGGTCAGGGTTGACATTTGTGGGTCGAGGTAGACCTTTTTCATAAGAATACATCAAAACAAAAAAGTATTTCTGGGTTTTGTTTGTCTATACGTTCCGGTTCAAGATCAACTATCAGTTTTTCTAGAAACAATCTACAGACCTCAGAAAATAGCATTCTTTGATCTACAATATTTCAAGGTTAGTGAATTTCTCCTATTTCTTCAATTACTATTATATATCATATCTATACATATAATTAACAAAATTTAAGGTATCCTTCTTGTTATTCTCCTTTCTGAATAGTTGATTCATTTGTGCATTAACCCTTCTTTTTGGTTGATCAACTTGGATCTTCCATTTGTGCATTTGGGAATAAAAGAGGAACATATTATCTTCTCCCTAATCACAATTGCAATACACAATCAATTAAATTCAAGTAATTATAAAGTAGGGTTGTGGATTTCAATATACTTTAATCAAGTCAAACAACAATTAACAATCAAATCACCTCTTATCCATCACTTTACATTTTGCAAACCCCTCAACCTTCAACCCCCTCAAATTTTATCCTTTACAGTTTCATAGTAGAGTCATCAGCTGCAAGATCTTTCAAGGTGGGAATTTAAACTTCTTGAGTGGCAATCTCATAGATCTCAAATCCAACACACTAAAGATGTGTTATCATTTTGTTCTTCCAGTCAAGTTAGTTTTCTCCATCGTACTTAGGACTCTCTTTCCTAAAGTATGCCATATGATCTACCTTAATTTGTTAGGCTTTTTCTCCAAGGCACTTGGCTCTGATACCAATTGTTGGAATGGTCCCAAGGATAATTGAGAGGGGGGGTGAATCAATTATCAGTCAATTTAATTATTTTGTCTTTCCTTAATATAATTTGATATAAAGTAAATGCATATACAGAAAACACAATAGAGTACTCAACAATTTGATTACGGGGAAACCAAATAGGCAAAAACCCCCGGTGGGAATTAGCACCCACAAGTAACTGCACTAGTTTATAATGATCCCTGTTAGAAGATCTTACAACCCTGTTAGGATTTGATATTTACAATGTACGAAGTACAGAGACATGGTTAAAGGTCAGACCCTGTTAGGAGTCTTTTACAGATAACCCTGTTAAGGGTGAGGACTCACTGTCCAATAGCTCACTTCTAAGATGGTGAAGTCTACAACCTTCAATATAACAGATATACACTATATCTGGTAAATGAAGTGTTAGAGTAGACCTGTTGTCTTGATTAGTTCCAATGAATTATAATCAAGTTCTATTTCTTCACATAGATCTTCAACTTGTTCTCTCTGACTTTCTGCTCTTCTCTGTCTTTTCTTTTTCACTTCATTTTTCTCAAACTCAGTGAACATAACTAAATTTCTATATGTATCTTCACCAAGGATAAGGTCATGACAGTATCTAGAAACACTTCATCAACTTCCTTGTTGACTCAACCAAGCACGCAATACAAATTAGGACCGCGCAACTAAAAATGAATAGATGTGACACTTCACCAAGTCAGCTTCACCAAATTAACTCTAACATCATGATTATGTTGAAACAAATTTAGTGATTTTGGATAACTATCTTTAGCTCATAACAAAACATGAGTACAAACACACATATCCCAAAGATAGGTGCAACTCAAGAGACATTGTATTTACATCGGCTCTTAATAGATAAACTCCAGAATCTATAACTACCATAACTGACTAATCATAACTCAACTAAAACTGCATATCTGACTCGGTGTGAATGCACATAGAAACTAGAAAATTTATACACCATGGAACTAAACATGCATAGCTCCAAAACATCTGTAATTATAATTTCATATATGATACTTGTTGTATATTATATGTTGTCATCAATGGCAAACATACAATCAATTATTTACACATAAGCAAATCTCCAACATTTTTGAGTTCATTGAAAATAGAATTTTACTTTAAATTGTTCTCAGTAGCTTAGAATGATCCCTTGGAGCCATGAATGTACTCAACAGTGATGCTGGAATGTTTTCAAGTTAATGAAAGAAGGAAGAACATATTGTGGCCATGTGTTGTTGTTGTTCTGATCTCTGAAGTTAGCAAACATCTTTTGCGCATTATGTTTTCTTATGTCCTTTTCTCCTATGTTTTATTTTAGATTAATGATCCTATCTCCCTTTTCTATTGAATGCATATGAATCACTGGTTTGTTGTGTATTTGATATTTAGTGTAGTTTCCTTGCATTGGAGCATTGTTTGATGTTTGAATATACATATTGCGCATAACTGTAGGTAGAAATATATGTCTAACCTTGATCTATCTTTTGAGTTTCTTTGATAATCCAAATACTTGCAAGAAACCCCATCCCTTTTTTAAATCCCTGAAAAGATGAGTAAAAACCATCTATCCCCTCAAACAACAGTCACATGCCCAACTTAGCTCCCCCGCACCATCGAGGCCTAACTACCAAGTGCTTGGAGGATAGGAGAATTCAATCTCTGGTAAACCTCTTCAAGAAGAGTTGGCCAGTATCCTGGTACCCAGTGACAACTTATCTTTGTTGGCGGAGCCGGTCACAAAGTCTCATCAACACAGTCTTTGTTGAATTTTGATGACCTAGGGACATAACTGATATAGGGTGATAATCCTAAAAGGATAATAATTTTTCATTAGTATATGAGAAAATAGTTTTGGACCATCGGTCACTTGATCACCGAAAGATAGGTTTACAGTGAAATGCAACAGACAGTTTATAGCACTATCACAGATAGACAGTTTCATAGAGTAAACTGACCAATAGGTTTCATCAAACACAATGGTCACTGAAATAGTAAAAAATAGTGATCACTGAAAACATTCAAAACATCAGGCAAAGTGATCACCCAGCATGTTCATAGGGACATCACCGAGCACCAGTCTATCGAGAGATAATTTTATTCTTGAGAAAAGTGGATCTAAAAGTACAAGTCAACTAAAGTGCTTTAATCTTTAAAGTGTCTTTCTTCTTAGATATAAAACCAATTTTTGTGGATCAAGAAAATCGTAATTGATGAATGCAACTAGTTAACTGATTGTAATTCATGCAAACTAGGAGATGAAGGTCAATTTGTAAACCTTTGATCATAGAGTTTTATTTGTAAAGTGTGAAACCTAATTAGGTCAAGAACATTGTATATATAGATGTGTAATCAATCAAGAACATGATGATTGTAGCTGAAGAAGACATCTATGGATCAGATAGAGATTTTGGTGCAGAGGGATAGATAAAGAAGAATTTAGTTATGAAGAAATAGATTCAAGACTACCAAGAAGAATAGAGGTGTTATTCATCACAATAGGTGATATATAAATCTTGTGAACTTAATGGATCTTTAATCAGAAATTCTAGATTGCATACTATCAAGTCAATTATATTTTTGTCTACTCTCTAATAATTGTATCAAATAGAAGAAATTCTTCAAGAAGGTGGACTTAACAGTCTCATTGTAAATCTCTTAACTAATTTCACACATACATTGTGTTGCTGAAATCTCCTAACCGAGTAGACTTAAAAAGTCTAACATGTTACTCTTGGCAGGGTAAGATCATCAGAAGTGATCACAACTTGTAGCCTTAACTGACACCTTCCATTCTGCAGATAGTGAAGGTTTGTGGGTTTCATCTCCACTGCAGTTTTTACCTTCTAATAGGGGTTTTCTGTGTTACCAATTCTTGTGTCATGTGTAACAAAGTTTCATGAATGTTTCTATGATTGTTTACATATTCTTACATTCAAGTTATGATATTACATACATAAGGTGGAAAATCAATATGGTCGGTAATGCAAGGAAAGATTACTAAGGTTAATTGATAAAAAGTTTTAAGGGTACTAATTCATCCCTCCCCTCTCAATACACACCCTTTTATTATTTCCAACAATTGGTATCAGAGCTAGATCTCTTATTTCAGAAAATTGTAAACACTTAAGATAAAATATCATACAATGGAAAGGTATAGGCTTGATAAAGGTATTGAGAATCAGAAGTTGAAAATACATATTTTCTTTGAGCAATACAACAAGGCAAGAATCAAGATGAGAGAGTTATTGGATGAGAAAAAATTAATGGCATCTCGCAATAATGAAATTGACTATCATGAAGAAGAGACACCTTACCTATTTGATTCATCAGGATCAGGATCTGGTAATACATCTGACACATCTGAAGGAACCATTGCAGATCTGAATCAAATCAAACAACATCTGACTGAACAAGTTAAAATACTACAGATCAGTCAAGAGACATAGATGGTAAGAATGATTGATGTCATGAATAATTCTAGACAAGCTAAAAAAGAAAGAACATTGGCTATTGATGACAGGAGAAAGATCACTGAAAATTTACAAGAGAGAATCTGAGATACAGAGACTTACTGAACATCACATTGAGATCACAAATCAAATAGTTATCATGATTCATGAGGCCAACTGAGTGAACATAGAAATTAATGGAAAAGTGGAAGCTATTGGTGAACTCAAAGAATAAAATGAGAAACTGAAGCATGAAACAATGATCCAAAGACAGCATAATGATATGATCAAGAAAGTTGAAGAAAGTACAAAAAGAATGGATGAATTTCTGAATGGGCAGAGAAGACTCAGCAACAATACCGGTTTAGGGTATACTGAGTATGAAGATTCATCAAACCAAGCTGATCAAAGGAATTTCTACTCAAATCCAAGACCAAAGAAGCACTCATGTAATCACTGTGGAAAACCAGACCACACATCAAATGTTTGAAAAATCAAAGAAAGAGGTATTCCTCAAACTAATTTTACATTCATAGGCAAAAGTTATAACTGTGGTAAGCATGGACACAAAGTACATGAATACAGATCTAAGAAGAACAAACCAAAGAAGAAATCTTACATGGAAAAACATTGTTCTACCTGCAATGTACATGGCCACACATTTCAAGAATGTAGAAAAAGGTTAAAACAAGTATGGAAACTAAAAGAACAAGAAAATTCATATCAACCAAGAAGAATCAGTAACACATATGTATGGGATTATAACACTTAGACAAATTGTACAACATGTGGTAGATATGGACATATAGCTACTAATTATATGACGAAATGGATAAGAAGATCCAAAAATTGGACTAACTCTGGAATGGCATGCTTACACTGTCATAAGGTCGGTCACTTAAGCAAGGACTGCATAGATTGAGTGATAGAGACAAGCACTTTTAAAAATGGAAATACTATTGAAGACATCAGGAGGATTAGAAATCAAATGTGGAGGAAAGTTGTAAACAATGATAATGCTAGACCAAGAAATATAGTTGGTGACACCTCATCTAATGGATCAGGTGATCTCACCACCCCCACCTAAGTAATACAAGTAAGTATGGAACTGCACTCTACAAAGCTACATTTTACATCAGTTCCAAAATTCATTGATAAAATGCCAAATTAGCATGAATGGAGATGCATTATGGTATTACTTGTTACTATTTTGTAAATCTAGTCTCGTCAATCAATACATACTGAGCATCATCGATAAACATGTAAAATACAATCAAGTCTTTGCTACATATCGAGCACCATCGGTGAACATGTAAAAAGTACAACTAAGTTATCACTTACCCTGAGCATTGTATACTCACCGAGGAAGAAGACTTTGGTATGATACTCAAGCATCTATGTTTCATCAACTAAGTGGTAGCTAAAGCATTTAATGCACCACTTAGGTTACTTTCTATAAATAGGGAAACAAAGAGTTCATTTATTCACCAAGTGGTAAAGAGCGAGAAAGAGTGACTAATAAGAAACAAGATTGCAGAGCTACCAATAGCAGATTCAAAGTCACTCTAAAAAATTTTAGCCATCCATAGCAACGATCCAGTAAGTAACAAGACTCACCAAGATAACAGTTTAGTTAAAAGGAGCCCTAAATATTTCACGAACAAAGGAAACTACCTTGCAAGTCGCAAAGATCAAGAATGCAAATGACAAGAAGATCAAACTGATTAACACAACCTGTGAGGAGCCTAACTATAAGTTTTTCCCTAAGGTTTCTTCTCAGCCCAATGACTAGGATCATTTTCTAGTATACCTCCTAGGTTTTTGTTGGTAGAAGATGTCTGTGCATACATACACTACAAGGTTGCAGAGATCAAAGACCTTGAGATTCAGGAAGCTTACAAGAAGCTATGTAAGGATGGAAACCTATAGGATGAGTATAAGCACATAGAATTGAAAGCGTTAACCAATGCCCTACTATTCTTGAAAGAATTCAAAACTAAGTGGATACAGGTAGTACTCAGTCAAGTACATGATGGGAAAATGTGGCTAGACGAATCCAAACCAATCATAAAAGATGTGATTCTTGCAGTGACCGATTATCCAATCATCGAGAAGGAAAAAGCCTCAAAGCATCCTTCATGCCCAAAAATTGAGAAGCTCACTAAGGCTGAGTGGGATGGTAGAGGTTTGAAACTCAGTACAATCACTGACCCTGAGATGAAATTTGGTGCATGTGTAGTTGGGTACAAAATATTCCAAGCTAGAAGATTGAACAACATAGCATGTGGAGCAGTTGAAACTGCTTATATTATTGTGAAGAAGGGACTTCAACTGGACTTATCTAAGATGCTACTGAAGAAACTAGAAGAAAACATGAGGACAATTAGATTATCTAGATCTAATATGTGTAAGCATGGTTCCCTCCATATGTACACATTCTTCTACTTTCCAAATTTCTTCCCTTCTGTCAGTAATGTCACTTGGGACACAACGTGACCTATAACTGCATAGATTGGTGAATTCATTAAGTCACTATGGGATAACTTCACATCTATAATTGATGCATACTTTGTCACTTTGAAGAATAGAATGTAGAAGAGAATGAGAATCCCTGCACAACTAGTTGAACAATACAAAAATGACATATGTTTCATGGTGGATACCGATACAACACTTATCAAACTAGTTGTACCAAGAACAACATGGTTACCACCATTGGAATATGAGATTAACATTGATCAGGCTATAAAGGCTATTGAAGCCTTACTAAATGAACCAGTGGACAAATCATTGACCAGATTTGGCACATACGAGGAAGCCAAGTCTAGAATCAAGACTGGATTAGTAGTGAAGAAGATAGACTAAAAGAAGACAAAAATGGTAAAAATACTTGAAAATAAACTTTTGGTAGATGATGATAAGTTGGAACAAGAAGTAGACATCACCGAGGGACAGCCACCCATTGGTAAAGGTAAAGAGTTAAGTAACTCTGAGTCTACTGAATCAAATGCACCACCAACAAAGAAGACAAAGGTTACTAATGTCATAGTTGCATCTAGGACCAGGAGAAAAATAGAAAAAGAGGTCGACTCACCACCTCTTAAGAAAGGTATAGTAAGGACCTATCAAAAAAGAAAGAATACATCCTCAACCAGGAAATCAAAACTGAAACAAAGGAGGAAATACATAAGAGGAAAAGAGGACATGGATGACACTGAAAAGGATGATACTACAGATGCAGAAAAGATCAAAGTACTAATGACTATTGATGAAGTAGCTGAGTCTATCATCAATTCAGGCAACATCTCACATCACAAGATTAGAAAATGGCTAACAATATCTCCCAAGAATGAGAACAAAATTGAGGAAACCATCATTAAGGCAATGGTTGCTTACAAGTATGTGACCATACAATTCACCAATAAGATGTCACGGGAGCTTCAAGATAAGATATCGGCAAGGTGGACCTATGCCTTACACACAGAGAAATAAATAAGGGAAAGATCCCTAGTTACAATCATGCCACCCGAGTCAATAGTTGAATAAATTGATTCAATAATGAAGGAGCATGCAAAGAAATTTTCTGCAAAGATTAGAGCATATAGAGTACTACAGGGTAGATTATAAGACATTGAAAAAGAAAGCAATGATATTTGGAATGAAATCTTCAATCCACCTGAGCAAGTACTCGCTCTAACCAAGACACCTCACATTGAGGAGGAGGACACGCCGAGCCCTGAGCATATCTTCATTAATGACACCAAGGATGTTAATCCAATTGATTTGACAATAGAGGCAAGTAAGGCCATGGATGATGTACCTTAGATATTACATTCATTAGGGGAAACACTAGATATCACAATAAAAGATATAACTCATATTGATTATGATGATGATCCCAAGAATGATGAAGATGTAAATATTACCACTGAGCAAACAAAGGAAAAGGAGACAACGGATGTTGCACAAGAAAATATACCAGGTCACATGCCTTTATTGATACAAGATATCAATACAATATCTGAAGCAAAGGAGAAAACACCTGAGCCTGATGCAAACACACCGGTGGAGAAAGGTGATAAACAAGGGGAGAATAAAGATACAACTAAAGAGAAGAAGGATACAACTAAAGAAGAAAATTAGGGTGATGCACTTACAAGAGAAACCAAAGAGAAAGACAAGGTTGTAGAATAGGAAAAGGTTGAAGTAGAGACATCTACTACCAACCAACAGGTTCAGACCAAGAAGCACACAAAAGGAGCCACACCTCCTAAGGAATCACCAAAGGAAATAGATCAAGAAAAGGATCTTGCCATAATTCTTCATTCCCCTGCTTCCAGCACAATTACAAAGAAGAAGAAGCATAAGAAAGGAATCAAACCAGTCACATTGGATGAGATAATAGAAATACATGACTATGATCCAAGAACACTTGACTACGAATCACTAACAAGGTATGGAGCATTATGTAAAAGGAAAGAAATCCAAGACAAGTTCAAAAAGGAGCACAAGAACACACATGTACTAGAGACTAAAAAGGAAATACTATTGCAAATAGTACCAGATACACAAATTTATCAAATTGCACCAATCATTGATCAACTATCAGTTTTGACTGAGGCAATCACCAATCAAAATGTGGACACTGATAAGGTCATAGAGGAACGTGCAAAAGAGAAGTATCAATACAAGCTCATCGAGAAAATCAGCCAAGAAATGGTAGAGAACAAGGTAAATCTATATGAACTTGTAAATACATTGGAACCTATTATATTAGAAGTGGTTACCTTAGTTCATAAGTTATGCACAATAGAGAAATTCACTAAAGAAAATAGTGAAAAGATTGCTAAGATAGATGCAGATCTATAAACAAGTGCACAAGGTCTGTCAACCGATGAAAATGAATTCAAGTTGAATTATGAGAAGATTGTAGAATCTAAATGGTTAAGACTTGAGTTACAAAAGGTAGAATGAAAAATCCAAGATAAGATAACTGAGCTCCAAGCTCTATTACTACTGAATCTCACATTGCTACAACAACACATGACTTCGGAAAAGACACTAATTGCCACCCTAAAAATGTCTGTCACCGAGAGTAAATATGACATGCACGCCAGGATAACATTGGAGCACATGACCCTGGAACATCTCAAGGATAAATGGGAGAAGCTGGTGGAAGCCATAACAAAATCCCATTCACACATATTTGACAAGTTGTAAGTACTACATCTTTGTCATTATTTTCAAAAAAGGGGGAAATATGATGTGTACATTAAGGGGGAAACAATGTATACATATTGAGTAAAAAGGGGGGAAACATGTGTACATACAAAAAAGGGAAAATGTACCAAGGAAAACATGTATATACATTTCATACATTGTACTTGTACCGAGGCATGCACATAGGGGAGTCATTGACAAGGTAAACACTTGGTGTATATAGTGAACATATCAATTTGCACATATCAGTTTTTGATACTAATGCCAAAGGGGAGATTGATAATCCTAAAAGGATAATAAGTTGTCATTAGTATATGAAAACATTTTTGAACCATCAGTCATATGATCACTCAAAGATAGGTTTATAGTGCAACCGAATAGACAATTTATAGCACTATCACTGACAGACAGTTTCACAGAGTAAATTGAGAAACGGGTTTCACCAAACACAGTGGTCACTGAAACAGTCAAAAATAGTGATCACCAAAAACATTCAGAACACCGAGCGAAGTGATCACCAAGAAAATTCACAAGGACATCACCGAGCACCAGTCTACTGAGAGATAGTTTTATTCCCAAGAAAAGTGGATCTGAGACTACAAGTCAACTAAAGTGCTTTAATATTTAAAGCATCTTTATGCTTGGATATAAAACCATTTTTTGTGGATCAAGAAAAGCATAACTGATGAATGCAACTAGTTAACTAATTGTAATTCATTCAAACTAGGAGATCAAGGTTAAGTTTTAAACCTTTGATCATAGAGTTTTATTTGTAAAGCGTGAAACCTAATTAGGTCAAGAACATTGTATATATAGATGTGTAATCAATTAAGAACATGATGATTGTAGCCGAAGAAGACATCTATGGATCATTTAGAGATTTTCATGCATAGGGACAAATAAAGAAGAATTTAGTTATGAAGAACTAGATTCATGGCTACCGAGAAGAATAGAGGTATTATTCATCACAATAGGTGATATACAAATCTTGTAAACCTAATGGATATGTAATAAGAAATTTAAGATTGCATACTATCAGGTCAATTATATTTTTTCCTACTCTCTAATAATTATTTCAAATAGAAGAAATCCTTCAAGAAGGTGGACTTAATAGTCTTATGATAAATCTCTTAACGGAGTGCACACATACATTGTGTTTCTGAAATCTCTTAACTGAGTAGACTTAACATTTCTAACATGTTACTCCTAATATGGTAAGCTCATCAGAAGTGATCACAACTTTTAGCCTTAACTGACACCTTCCATTCTACAGATAGTGAAGGTTTGTGGGTTTCATCCCCTTCGCAATTTTTACTTTCTAACAGGGGTTTTCTATGTTACCAATTCTTGTGTCATGTGTAACTAAGTTTCATGAATGTTTCTATGATTGTTTACATATTATTACATTAAAGTTATGATATTACATGCATAAGGTAGAAAACTAATATGGTTGATAATGCAAGAAAAGATTACTAAGTTTAATTGATAAAAAGTTTTAAGGGTACTGATTCACCCCTCCCCTCTCAGTGCACACCCTTCCATTATTTCCAACATAGGGTTCTTATCAAGGAAAGCACAATCAGTAAAAAATTGCCTAGATAAAGGAAAAAAGCATCAGGTTCATCTACATGAAGAAGAACATAACACAATAGAACAAAGAACTAACACACCCACTCGCAAGTGGGATGATTCTGATTATTTTGATGAGGAAGATGTATATCCTTGTCTTATTCCTCCCAATATCCTAGCTCTTCTCTTTAAAGAAGAAAAATTGTAGGTTAATGCTACAAAAGAGTGTGTTTTAGAGGAATCACCAATGGTTTATGATCAGTCAAAGACCACTACATCTAAACAAGATCCAGATACAAAATAAGGGAATCTAATCATAGCAAAGTTCTTTAACAGAACTCGTCCAAACTAGAGGAAATGAGTGGACTTCACTCATGTCCTAAATATGGTTGATTATGCTGAAACAGACTCTCATGAGTATGAGTTTGATAGTTTATCAGAAGGGACTCATTACAAGGAGGTGGATACTATACATAAATAGTATGTAACTCTGTTTGAGGTAGGTGAAGGTTTAGGGTCTAGGTTTGACAAGTTAGATCCTCTAATCCCTAACATGGGCTTTGACAATGTTGTTAGGGCTCTTTCTGATTTAAATGCATCTATATAGGGTATTGATTTAGGTCTCTATGTGATGGTCCAGGTTTATGATGAACATGATGTGAATACCCTTGAATGTGTCAACTCATTATCCCTCCTACATCCTAAACTCATTGACTGGGGTTTACAAACACAACCCATAAAAATACCTACATTTCCTAATGATTATGCGCTATCATGCTACCTGAATGCTATTGAACTTGTCACTTCTTTTGCCAATGAACCTAGCATGAATATGACTGAAGTAGATATCAAGTACCTCAGTCATAAAATTAAAATGAAAAAGAAAAAGAGTTTTGAAGGCGAAAACCACATTATGGTGGTTTCAGAACACAAAATAGTCAAAATAAAAGATGCATCCGATAGTGAAAACCTCTCTGAGGCACCAAATGATGGGGTACTTGATATCCGTTCTAGTTACTTCCAGGAGTGGTCATCAGTATTGATTGAACCGACACAACCTATGAACATTGGGACAAAGGAACATCCACACATCATCCATGTGGTACAATCTTTATCAATAGTAGAGCTAAAAGAATTCATTGAATTCTTTAAAGATAAAAAATCAACTTTGCATGGAGTTACTCAGACATGTCTAGTTTGGATCTAGATCTGATTATGCATCATATCTCTATTGTACCGAGAGTCAAACCAATAAAATAGAAGCTCTGAAAAATGCATCCTTGTGTTTCTCTATTGATTAAGGTTGAACTAGAATAACTACTAAAAGTTGGGTTCATTCGAGCTATTGATTATGTCGAGTGGATTTCAAACATTGTACGAGTATCCAAACCAGACAAATCTATCCAAGTCTATACAGACTTCAGAGACCTAAACAAGGCTTGTCCAAAGGATGACTTTCCTTTTCCCAACATTGATATGATTGTGGACATGATAGCTGGGTATGAAATGTACTCCCTCATGGATGGATTCTCTAGATATAACCATATTAATATTTCTCTAGAAGATCAGGAAAAGATAGCTTTCACATGTGCTTGGGGCACCTTCTGATGGAATGTTATGCCCTTAAAACTAAAAAATGTAGGAGCTACTTATCAAAGGTTTGTCACAACAATCTTCTACGATATGATGCATAAAAACATGGAAGATTATGTGGATGACACAATGGTTAAAACCATGGAAATATCCATGCACTTACAAGACCTAGGTAAAATCCTTGATAGAATGGAGCAATTCAAGCTTTGACTAAACCCAAAGAAGTATGCATTTGGGGTAACCTCCACAAAATTGTTGGGTTACATTATTTTAGCAAAATGAATTGAGGTAGATCTTGAAAAGGTGTGAGAAATCCTAGAGATTCCTCCACCTAAAAACATTATTCAGATGAGGACACTTCAAGGAAGAATTCAGTCCATCAAGAGATTTATCTCACAGTTAGCAGACAAATCCCAACTATTCATGAAAACTCTATGTAAGGGAGTCACATATGAATGGGATGAAGAATGCAAAAAGAAATTTGATCAAATCAAAGCATACCTAGCTAACCCACAGGTATTGATGCCTCCTACACTAGGAAAACCATTAATATTGTATATATATTCCACAACAACATCACTGGGGGCACTTCAGGCACAGGAAGAGAAAGACAAGAAAGAGGGAGCCATCTACTACATTAGTAGAAGCTTGATCTCTTATGAGATTAACTATTCAATAATAGATAAATATTGTCTCATAGTTATATTTGTGTCTCAGAAACTGAGACATTATATGTTAGCACATTCCACAAAATTGGTTGCAAAGATCGATCCACTAAAATATCTTTTGAGTATAGGCAACTTCGACTGGAAGAATAGATAAATGGGTCATGCTCCTCAGTGAATTTGACATTGAATATATTGAGCACAAATGAATTAAGGGGAAAGCCATTGCAGATCAATTGGCTAATGCTCCATTCTAATATAATCTCCCAATCAATGCCAAATTTCTAGATGTTTCCATTCGGTACATAACACATAGGTCATGGAAAATGTTCTTTGATGGATATTTTACAAAAATGAGATCAGGTGCAGGTGTCTTGTTCATAACACCTCAAAGCTATTCCATAACAAAGATGTACAATTAGTTGTTCCCTTGTACAAATAACATTGTTTAATATGAAACCTTAGTTAATGGAATCAAACTAGCAATTGAATGGAACATATATGAGCTACACATCTATGGGGACTCCCAGCTCATCATCAACCAAACTAATGATGTATATCAAACTAAGGATGATAAAATAATTCCTTATAAGATAATGGTTGATGACTTTAAAAAATATTTTACCCACATCACATTTTAGCAGGTCCCAAGGATATAGAATAGAGCAGTTGATGCCATGGCTACATCAGCATCCTCGTAACCGCAAAAGGAAGACTTCTGCTATGAGTTCCTGGTAGAAGAACTTAATTTCCCTACCTACAACTCCCAAGACTCCCACATGGTCTATTCTATCATAATACAAGAGTCTTCCTGATACAAACATGTCTACGCCTACCTACAACAGCAGGTCATCCCTGATGTGATTACTCATAATGAATGTTGACACCTTATCTAAAATGCCTCACGGTATGTTCTCATAGCTAATGATCTTTATAGATGAGGAATAGATGGTACTTTTCTTAGGTGTCTAGGAAAATAGGATTCTAAATGTGCATTGGCTAAGGTCCATGATGGTATTTGTGGTTCTCACTCTAATGGTTTGACTCTGGTTGGAAAACTGCTAAGAGTTGGGTACTGGTGCAGGAGCACCTAAGGTTAGGAAGATTTCTAGGATAAAAATCTTTTCAGTTTGTAAGGTGTTTTGTTCCACCATCTTTATAAATAAATGAGGTCAATCGGTGAACAAACACCATAGTTGCTAGATAGTTGTTTCCTAGCTTAAATGTGTGTTGAGGTAGTTTATAAACCTCTAGAAATGCAACAAGGCCCTAGCAACCAAAGATTGATGATCTGCAGAATAGTGATGTTGGCACTCAGGAATGTTTATCGGTAATGTCTCTCAGGAATGTTCGTCAGTAACATCCCTCAGGTATGTCCGTCAGGGATGTCACCCAATGTCGATATTTGTTTTTGGGTTTTTGTTCTGACACTTGGGGTTGAAGTTTCTGTGTTCACCGATGATATTTCTGTTGCTCAGTGAAGTCAATGCTGGCAGTTGGTAATGCCAGTTAACGACCTAGGAAATGCGGGATGTGATGTTTGTGACCATCTGGATCAACTACAATGGCCCTCTATGTGTCATTTTGTCTTGGAATGAATAGGGACACCTATTCTAGTGATGGAAAGGTCATTTATGGATCGACAAGGCTGCCTGTGCAAGGTCGTTGAAGTTGTTGAAGGAGCACAAGATAATTTGGAGATATTTCTGAAGAGATAAATATATAGTTAAAATATTTTGTAAGAGAAGAAGCAGAGGGATAGAGATTGTAATAACATAAGAATACTGTATATGTAATAGATTTTCAGAGAGTATATGTGATTCCTTCTGTAATATGTTATGTGTTCCATGTTTGATCTATTTAATTTGATCGAAGAGGTTAAACTCGTTGGTCTAACCTGGAGAATGAATCTTTCCTAATGGATTCCATAACATGAATTAGTAGCTTTATGGTGTAAACCAGGTCTAGAGAACTTGAGGTGAAGATCTTAGTGAGTTCCTTAAGATAGGGTTGGATAATACCCTAAAAGGTCCATTGAGAGACATTGGATCAGAGTCAGCTAACTCTCAGTTACAACTAGACCTAGGTGTTACATCAGATACTACTAGCCATATATGGAAAAAGAGGTAGTAAGATATGAAAAGACGTGTAAGAAATTCTAAATGCATGGAAATATTATACATGCTCCAGCAAGGTAACTAATTCCCTTTATCACACACTGGCCCTTCCAACAGTGGGCATTCGACCTCATCATTCAAATACACCCATCTTCTTCTAATGAGCACAAATTCATCATCACCGCCGCTAAGTATTTCACAAAGTAGGTAGAGGCGGTCCCACTAATCAAAGCTACATGCCAACAGGTGGCCCTATTTATTCTTAATCATATTATCTGTAGATATGGCATTCCTTCAACCATTATAAATAACAATGGAGGGCAGTTCAAAAACACCAATATCAAAGAACTTTGTGAGAAGTTCAAGATCAAACAACACTGCTCTTCCATTTATTATCTGCAGGGTAATGGACAGGCTAAGACCTCCAATAAAAATTTATTGAAAATCTTGCACTGTATTGTAAACAAATATGGATGGGATTGGCATATACATATCAATCCCGCACTATGGGCATATAGAAAAAGTATCAGAACACCTACTGGGGCAACCCCCTTTGCTCTTCTCTATGGAGCAGAAGCAGTACTACCCATAGAAATAGAACTCCCATCTCTGAGGGTTTCTCTACAAAGACTTATCATAGATGAAGATCATAGAGAATATTGTTATTGGTACTGGGCGATTCATAATTGGTTATCAAGCAAGTTATGGATGAATATCAAACAAAGGATGACAATCTGCTTCCCTACCGCCGAACAGTTGAAGATCTCAAGACACATTTTACTGACCTGACATTCCAGCAAATTCCTCGTGCCAACAACAAAGCAGCAGATGCAATGGAAACAATTGGGTCCCTGATCACTATGCCAGAACACAACGCACGGTGTGAGTTCCTTGTTGAGAATCTTACAGTCCCTGCCTATGACACGCCGAATTCTAAAATGGTGTGTGAAATTGCTGATCCTAATTCCCCGTGGTACCAAGAGATATATTCCTACCTGCGTGATGGACACACTCCACTTACCTTAACGCCTAATCAACGTAAAACCTTCATTCGCCGAACATCCCGATACACAATCCTCACTGATACCCTATACCGAAAGCATTTTGACGGAACTCTTTTAAGGTGTCTGAACTCAGATGAAGCACAAATGTCCTTAGAGGAGGTACATCAAGGAATCTGCGGGGCTCATTCTAGTGGACTTACGTTAGCCAAGAAGTTGTTACGCACTGGCTATTATTGGCCTACTATGGAGCAAGATGCCTACAATTTTGTGAAGAAGTGTGTACCTTGTCAGCAGCATGGCGATTTGATACACACTCCCTCCCAAGCACTCCAACCTACCATCACCCCTTGGCCCTTTTCACGTTGGGGTCTCGACCTCGTTGGCCAAATTTTCCCTAATTCATCCAATGGCCATAAATATATCCTAGCTGCTACAGAGTATTTTACCAAGTGGGTTGAAGTTGTTCCTCTCACCTACACCACTGGAAAATAGATTTTGAAATTCATCTTGAACTATCTTATCTGTCGCTATGGCATTCCTCAAGATATTGTTACTGATAATGGAGGACCTTTCAAGAATAAGGATGTCACAGAGCTATGTAGGAATTTTGGCATTACCCATCATACCTCTTCCAAGTATTTTCCACAAAGCAATGGTCAAGCTGAGGCTACGAATAAAACCATTCTCAGAATTATCAAAAAGACAGTCAATGAAGCTGGCCGTGATTGGCACCTTCGCCTCAATCCCG
>MU226240.1:209012-221740 GCA_018584345.1 Thuja plicata
CACATTTATCTCTAAGAGCACATCAACAAGGCATTGGGTGCCCTTGTTCAAGCTCATCGGAGGTTGTGGTTTAAACACTTGCTTTTGGGATTTTCATTTGGAATATGCTAACCCTCTTTGAATCTTGTTATTTTAATGTTTAATCCTAATGTTTGCATGTTCTAGTGTTGTTCCTTGCAGGTAGGTTTTCATCACATACAAACTCAACTGTCCTGATTCTATTTTTAGGATCAAAATTGAAATTTAAAATCATTTTACTTTTCATTTTTTACATTTGACTTTTTGAGTCAACTATAGCTAACCGCTTATACAATCAGTCTTTCTAGACTCCAAACCAATGGAAATATCTCATACTTTCTTCTGGCCAATCCTCTTGTCATCAATTTTAGTCAAATATGGTCAAAATGACCTCCCATCAAGTGTAGATTATGTCCTAACTACTTGGGACCTTTTTATAATCAGATCAGCTTATTCCTACATCATGTTATCCATCAAATTGCTTCCGATCACTGGGGCACCTTGCCATATTTCAATTTCACTTCTGAGGGGGCAGGATCACATCAACATTTTAGTGATCACATCATCAATCAAGACCCCATCGCTTCGGTCATCTCAGCTTCATCATATCAAATTAAGTTGAGATCATCTTAAATCAAAGGTAACCTAATCAATGGTCTTATAGAGTTGTGAATTCACTCGAAACCAAACAAGATTGATCTTATACAAGATGTTCATTATTGAAATTGGATACATTGATCAAATTGGATTCATCACTTTAAATCAATTCAATTTTCTTGCTAATCAAATCTCTTAATGGTAATCAGTTTCATCACTTTAAATCAAATTGGTTATTTGTTCAAACCAATCAGATGGTTTAAGAGTTCTTGAAAGATGTTCAATTTCATCACTTCAAATAAAACTAAGCATTTTGTTTTATATATTTTGATCAATCTTCGTCCAAACAATCTTGGAGTCGGTCTTCTTCAAAAGTATTGTTTCATCACTTCAAATCAAACTATTATGGGTCTTCTTGCTAACAGGTCTTTGAATCAATGCATTGATCGCACATCAATTCATAGACGGGAAAATGTAATGACCTAAAAGTGGTCACCTAAACCCTAGACCCCTAATCTCAATTGTTTATCAAGAAACCCTAATCTTTATTATTCTAATTCCTAAACCAAATAGGCAATCTATCAATTTCAAGCTGATCTGACTTGAATCCTAGGTCCTAATTAATCATCGTACTTGATTAATTAATTAATTCCTAAAAATACAATACATTGGCAAATAAACCTTAATTTAATTATTTAATTGATATTCTAATATATTAATTAATAAAATTGTTAAATATTCAATAAAATCCAAAAAGGAATTAAATTTATTAATAAAAACAAAACGTGCATTTAAAATCAATTAAATCTTTTATAAATGCATAAAATGTCATCAATTTTAGTTAACTGGTTATCAAATTGGAAACAAATATATTTTATTCAGTTACCTTATTCTTATCTTTTCTAATTTTGGAAACAAAGTTGTTGACTAAAAACTGATTTTGGAAGTTCCCAAAATAAATGATCAATCAGTCCAGTCAACTGACTCTCTCAACCAATCATCTTCTTTGCACGTAGATTGTGCTTCTTCAGATCGAATCTTGTCCACTCTTTGGTTTTCAATCTTGACTGTCGATTCGAGAGAAATTTCTATAAAAGAGAACCTCTTTTATTTCACAAAGGAACTAGATTTTATTATCGTTATTATACTATTTTCAGCATTTAATCATTCACGCATTCTTGCATTCTTAGTTTCAATTACTTAGTTTTGTTAATTATTTTAGTTGCATGAAAACTTCATAACTTAGAGCACACTTTGTTTTGGGCTTAAAACCAATCATACATTTCTTTTGGTGCTTTAAAATCAACTTCTAATTAGCATTGGATTCACAACAAATTTGCATTTGCATATCAATTAGATCAATCATTTATCTTCTTTAAATCCTTCATTTAGAACAGGTGTAGTCACTAAACTTTGCGATGGCCTGAGAGAAAAGTTCAAACTCTTGTCTACTAGAAGGCAATGGGTCAGTTTCGATTAGCTTAATTGGTTATGTATCTTGATTTTCATGTTTTGATTAACTAACCATGCAATGATTCAGTGAAGTATGTGTTTGCAGCTTGCAGGTACTTGGACACTTTTCACACGCACACATATTACAAGGGTTGATGGTTCCATTCACTTGATCACTTACCAAATTTATACACTCTTGTGCTATATTTTCAAAAGAATTTTCAATTATTTCCTTGCTAAGATTTTATATCCCTTCTCTAATGTTATATTTGCTAATTCCCACATCCTTAAAGATCTCTTCTCTGTCAAAGATATCTAGGGAAACTTTGATTCCTAATTCCTTCATGTTTTCCAAAATATTAATATCCAATAAAGAAGGATTTCCTAGTCCAGTTGGAGATTCCTCTTCTCCTCCTATCCTCTCTTTGTTAGAATAACTCAGAGGGGGGTGAATAAGTGACCTCAAAAATTTATCCAATAAACTTTATATCTCAAATATTAACCTCTAGTTCTCTTCAATCCTACAAGATGCATGGCTTGAAATTATCTTATCAAATAACTACTTCCCGGGGTTCACTGTTAAACCTTATTCTTAATCTTTAGCGAATAGTAGTCTAGAATTTACCAAAATACAGTAAATAACTTAGTGAATCGATCAGATTTCCACAATCCATTGAATTTAGAGTTGAATTTCTAGCTTTGATTGTGTGTGTGTTTTTTTCCTTATTGCTCTCTGCTCATCCTGATGATGGATCATGGAGTGTGATTCGAAACGTTGATGCTAAAAAACACACACAATCAAAGCCAGAAATTCAGCTCTAAATAACTTAGTGTTTACCAATCATCCTATTTTAGTAATGTGTAAAGTAAAATATCAAAGCAATGAATCATAAACATATTTGACACATGGATTTTTAACGTGGAAACCCTGTTAAGGGAAAACCACTTGGGATCAGTAACCCAAAATTTTCACTCTTCTAAAGTGAGCTCAGTGAAGAGACAATCCTGTTAAAGGTTACAAACACACTGTTAAGTGTGACCTTGTTAGAGGATTTAAATACAATAGTTTGTCACTTGATATCTGGCATCTCTCTATTCTATCTTCATGACCAAAATTTTTGATACTCCTTGGGATTTATCTCAATATAGAAAGGATTTTTAAGTCCTACTTGGTTAAGAGACTTTCTAATCCAATGGTTAAACTGAAACAATAAATGATCTGTTCATACATACAACTTAGACTTGCATATTTTTAGATCTATTGTAAGCTCATAAAACCTTGCTGATCAATGTTTCTTTTCTGTCCTTTTGCTCCACTTCTTTCTTCTCAGTGATGTTGTTTCTCTACTGCTCGTTGTCTACAGAAATAATAGCTTTATTCTTCAACTTGTTTGATTAGGATTGTATGAAGTCTTTCTTCACCAGTATTCTCTTTAGCATCTTCTTCTCTATTCACTCCCCTAATTCATAATGAATTAGATTATCTCTCTTATAGACATGATCTCACTATTTCTAGGTCTTTGTCTTTCTTTTTCTTGATGTGATCTAGAAATCTCGCCATTCTTTCTTTAAAGCATACTTCAATTTTATCCCATAGATTTCTCCTTGACAACTGGAATAAAACAACTTTAAAACTCTAACTTATCTCTGGACTTTAACTTGTTGATGAAAACAATGTAATCAACCAGTTAACTCCATATTTAGCTCTTTCCAGCTAAGTCTTTTGTCATTTCTAAACTTTAGCTCTTTTCGGTGTTTAACTCCTTGTTAGCTTGGTCTTGACTTTAGTTGTCCTCAGGCATCTCTGTCCGTCAGGGTTGTGTGTCCATTGGGTAACACTATGATTCAGCTCATCGGTAATTCTTGCTCAGGTTTCTTGTTGGGGTGTCACTATGACTCTTTTCTCGGGGTTCTCTATCTTTTAGGGTGCACTGTCCGTTGGTGTTTTTTGTCACTTAGTGTATACTAAGCTTTTATGCATTACTGATAGTATAACCTTTATCTCTCTGGTTCTTTGAAGTCTTTGACATTATGTATACAACTAATTAGATTATATCAAATTGACATTAATGACAATATAATACATTAACTGATTTAATATCTTGCATTAACTTTCTACATTTCAGTGATCATCAACTTAACATCTTTAAAAATTCAATCATTTATAGTTCATCAATCTCTCCCTTTGGCATTGATGGAAAAATACTACATTACTACTAATACAATATGAAATATATCAATTTGTAGTTCATCAATCTACCAAACTTATTGTTCTATAACCAATACAAATGTTTGGCTTTCGGTAAGCTCTTCTAGCTTGGATTTGATTCTTGCAGAGTACTCTCTTCAATCTTTATTCCCTTCACTAGATAGATGTAGCAGCTTCTGATTCTATCTCTCCCTTTGATGTAGAATATTTTCTCTAAATTTTTTCTCCCTTTGACTGTTCCTCTCCTTGATCATCTCTTTTTCCTTTGACAGTAATATGTTTCATAGAATACTTCTCTCTTTGGATGTATTCTCTCCCTCATGATGTTCTTTACTTTGATGGATATTTCATATGGATATAATCTCTCCCATCTGGATATTCTCTCCCTTTTACAACAATGCCAAATTCATTTCCTTCCTTTTAATATATTCCTTGAATTTTCTTTCCATCATCAAAATAGCTTTGTATTAGCCAATAAATATCTCTGGTGTTTAGTGCAGATATGTGCCTTTTTGTGTATAGATGTATCTTTGCAGTCTATTTCTTTGATTGCATCAACATGAATGATCTTTTGATTATGTATAGGCTGATGCAACCTCCTAGTTAGCTTAGTGACCAATAGACAAGGGTCGGAGCCCTAGTCTCCTTCTTAGGTACTCAAATGTATCTTTAGGCAATGGCTTGGTGATAATGTCTACTAATTGTTCCTTTGATTGAACATATTCCAGTATCACCTCTTTCTCTTGCACTTGTTCTCTTAAGTAATGATACTTGATAACAATATGCTTTCTCTTAGCATGCATGAATGGGTTCTTTGATATGTTTATTGCACTGGTATTATCACAATAGATAATCACTGGTTCAAGAATCTTCATATTCATACCTTTTAGTAGTTGTTTGATCCATGCAATATTTGAGCAGTTTGCAGCAGCAACCACGTATTATGCTTTTGTAGTAGATTGTGAGAAGCATCCTTTTCTTCTTACTGATCCATGTGACAAGTTTGTCACCCATGAAGAATGCTCCTCCAGTTGTGGTCTTTCTTTCATCTAAGTTTCCAGCCCAATCAGCATCTGTATAGACGTGAAGCTCAAATTTGCCTTCTCTTTTATACCATAAGTCGTAGTCCTCAGTATTCTTTAGATATATTGGAATTATCTTGACAACAGTCATGTGTGATTCCTTAGGATTAGTAGAGAATCTTGCAACTATTCCAACTGCATGTGCTATATCTGGTCTAGTATGAACAACATACATTAGTTTGCCAATCATTGATCTAAATAGGCTCTGATTTACCTCAGGTGACTTGTCTTCCTTTGTTATCTTGCATCTGGTTTCCATAGGTGTTCCGACTGGCTTGGAGTCTTCCATTTTGAATATCTTCAGCACTTCCTTGATGTATTTAGATTGTGTGATATATATGCTTGCATCTTGTTGAAGAATCTGTAGACCAAGAAAGAATTTGATCTTCCCAAACATTGACATCTCAAACTCTTTTCTCATTTCATTATAAAAATATTTACATAACATATCATTACCCCCAACTATGATATCATCAACAAATATTTCAGCAATCAGAATATTATCATCAGAATCTTATTTTAAATAAAGATTATTGTTTTCACTTTTTCTTACAAATCCAATGATTATGAGATAGGATTGAATTCTATCATACCATGCTCTAGGTGTTTGTTTTAATCCATACAAGGCTTTTTGTAGTCTACAAACCATGTTTCTCTTATTAGGATCAACAAACCCTTCTAGTTGTTCAATGTATACCTCTTCCTCTAGTATTCCATTTAGGAATGCAGATTTGACATCTATTTGGTATACCTTGAACCCTTTGAATGCAGCATAAGCAAGTAAAATTTTGACTCCTTCTATTCTAGCAATGGGTGCAAAGGTTTTGTTAGCATTTTTCCCTAACCTTGTCAAAGAAAAGGATAATTAACAAGGATCAAAAAATCCTCCTACACTTCAAGATCAAAGGCTCAGGCGGGTGTACCTATTGGATTCACTTCTTTTAGTGAATCATGAGATGGATTCCTACCCATCACACTTGATATAACAATCATTCACAGCTCTTTAAACAAAAATTGAAAATGATTTGAATAATTGATTGATGAAGAAACTGCAAGACAAGCCAGAGACCAGTGCCTTATTTATTGGGCAATAGAGTCAAACAAATGTGCAATCCCAGAAAACCCTAAATCCAAACTCAAAAACCTGAATGAAATGCCTTGCAAGCCATTCTTCTCATCTCAATACCTGGACATCAGATTCATATGCATACCTTGAACTCTCAGAATTTGAAATCAAGACTTACTCTCTCCTTGAAAGAAACTTAATTTCAAACTCACAGCTACCTTATAACTGGTATATTAACATGCCTTACAAGTTAATATGCAAGAATTAAGACAATACACACAAAGGCATCAGACAAGAACTAAATAGGGATTCCATTGTTTTTATTCAAATTTATCTAAAACTGTCATTTGCAAGACCAAGAACACGGGAATAAGCCTCAAAAGCCTGGAAGCTACCCAGCAGCATAAATTTCAACATCCCTGTACAATTTAGAAGAAATTGAGATATAGAGGAATTGGAAAAAAAAATTTAGTCACCGACACCTGTCCTTCTTCTCTCAAAAAATATCTGCAACTGCTTCTTTCTGTAACTACCAAAATCTGTTTAATCTGGAGTTTAGCCCTTTTTGGGTTTTCTATCACATGTGACAGTTTGTTGTCTCCTTGTCCTTTGTTGTCTCTCTTTTGGTGCTTTGTAAAGGGTTTCGGGGCCCCTTCAAAACCTATTGTTACCTTAATCAAAAATTGCCAAAATTTGATTTGATCTGGATTGAAAAGGCTCACAAAATCAGAATCTTCATTCTGAGACCTTTCCGATGATATATGATACTTGATATGTCTGTACAAAATTTGACCATCTATTGAAATCATTCTTTTGCTTGTGCGTCATTTAAATTTATGAATTTTTTTTAATATAGTCTAAAATATGTCATTCTATAATTTTAACTTTGATTTTATATTCTGCATAGACTATCTAATTTATTTTGCCTTTTTCCTGTGCAATTCACTAAATCTCGCCAAGTGTCACCTCCTGGTTGGCTCTAAAAATTCACCTCTGCATAGCCTCTACGAGTGCGCGACTGGGCATGATTGCTCAGTCGCAACACCTTTTTATTTCATTGTAAACCTTGTGCGAGTGTGTAACGAGTTGAGTCACCCACTCGCATGTCTTTTTCAACACCTCAAAAAACATGCGCGACTGCGTTATTATGCATTTATGGGTTTGCGACTGAGCGACTAGAAGCTGCACGACAAGCTCATTCGCTCACCCACGAGCCAATTCAGTCATCTTGATCTTCATGCGTAACTTCGCGATGAGCCAATTTTTGGGTCTGTGACTGCGTGACTAGCTCAGTCACGAGCTCGTGCATCATTCTGGGCACCTTGTCAAACCAGTACGACTACGCAACGAGATCAATCACGCAGTCGCAAGCCATTTTCGTGATCACCTTCCTCCTCCGCGAGTGAGCGATGAGCCACCACATGTTGTCATTTCATCATCTCCATCGGGCGCCATTTCTCCACAAAATTTGGGCATCAACTGACTGGGCATGCTTCCCAAGGCACCTTCTAAGATTGCGTGTGGAGAGCCTCCTCTTTGTTCTTCAAACTACCTTGTGAGGCCTTTACAATTTAAACATTACATGGTTTCATTTTTGGATCAATGTGGGATTAATCCCTTTTGATTTTTTTAAAGCTTTCATGCATTTTTGCTCAAAATTTAGGGGGCCCACCATCACCGACAATCTTCCAGCCAAGGGGCCCACCGAAGGGCCTCTTGGCTTCTTATTCAAACTAATAAGTAAGTGCTTTACTATAAAAACATAAAAAAACCCATAACCTTATGCATGTGGGATAATGCAATCTCTTGTTCTTAAAATACAAACTTGTGCAGCCTTTGCCAGAAAAATTGTGCAAGCTCTCACTTCATACCATGCGCAATCCATATTGCATTACACCAAACATTTGCATTTTCCTTGCCTAGCGAGAGTCCACAAAATCCTCCACATTTTCCAAATGCATTTGGTTGGAATGTTTTATAAGTTTTGAATGCTTCAAACCCTGCGCAAGTGTCTCCTTTACAGCGCAAGCCTCCCTCTAATTCCAGCGTAGGCAATAAACATTTGCAAACTTCAATCATTTTGCAGTCCTCTTCATGTTCATTGTGCAGACTTCCAATCTTATATTTCAGTGCCTTAACCTCCTTCAGACATTGCATTGAGTCATTGGCATTCCAGTGCCCTGTTTTCCATTGCACGATCTTCTTACTTTATACGCTAGATTCAGTTTGTCCTCTCTTTGTGCAGCACCATATCCATTGCTTGCAAGTGATTTTATGTTTCTTGTCATACCTCTGTTGCTACGTAGACATATTTACTTTGAATTTTTTCAAAGCACCTCATTCATATCAATGCGCAGGCTTTTAATGTATGGGCTCTCCTTGGTATTTGGCAAAGGCTCCATCTTTCAAAAAATTGCACAAGTTTTAGTTTTGTTACCTAGCACCTCCATATACCTTTCTCACGCAGCATTTGGCTTTAATACCTACCAACATGCATTTTTTCGGAGACTTTCTAATGCATTTCACATGCCATGTCTTCTTTCAAATTGCACAGACTTCACCCAATGTCCAGCGCAATATCACTTGCAAATTAATTGATTATTTTTTAAAACACTATCTTTTGCCACAAACTTGCACAGATTTCCTGCCAATTATATTGGCTTGATTGTTTTAGAATGTTCTCTACTTGTTTCTTGTGCATGTCTCCATTCCTATTCCCATGCTGGCCATTTGGTTTTTGTTTTAAAACTTTTGAAAGCTATCTCCACATATGTCTGCACAAGTCTTCTGCTTAGCCCTTGCGTTGAAATCTATACTAAAACTTGCACAAGCTCTATTAATATTGTGCAGGTCCCACCATGGTTTTACATTTACTAATATGCATGCATGTGTTTGAAAGTTTTAACATTTCCTCCCATTCAATTAAATCCAGCGTGGACACCTGTTGGTCTTAAATCTTGAATGTTGCATGAGCATTCATTCCACTACTGCGTGGACTTCATATTTGTACCTGCAAATTACACTTAAATCAGTTTTAAATGGTTACAGCTCCATTATCTATACTCTACGTAGAATTTTAGATGCATTATGTTGGTCTCCCTCTTGCGCAGGGTCTATGGCTACTATTAAATGTATTTCTTTGCATTTTCTTTGATTCCTCCAAATGTTACACATGGGGTCTTTTCAATTACATTGCCTTTACAATTTAAAAACTTTAACTTCCTTCATTTCCAGCTCAAACCTTCCAATCCAATGCACTTTATTTTTTAGCGCAATGTTCTTTCTCTTATGTTTTTATTCTCCTGCACAGGATCCTTGTTAATCAACATTTGCATTTAGTTAACATTTGCATTGTTTTAAATGTGTCTTCTCCAGGTTGCGCATGGCAATTCCATTCTTTGTGGCTTTAAAATGTTAAAAATATCCCTCAATGTTGTTAACACACAAGATTCCCACACCTTAGCTATTTGTTGAATGAAATTTGTTTAACATTTTCTAAAGTTTTAATTTTCTCCATGCTCTAGCACAAATCCATTTCAATTCATGCTCTGTTCAATTCTCATATGCAATTTTTCACACATGTCACTCAATGAATTTGCCCCTTTCATACTCACATGGCTCAAGAAGTTTCATGCCTAATCTCATTAGAATGTTGAGTGTGGGTCAATCACTATCTTTATATATATATCAACTGGTTACCAATCACACATCTCTAAGAAAGACTATTCTGAAGCTTTCTAGAAATGGAGACGTAAATACACAGAAAATTGACTTTGGTTTTACCTTTGTAAAAATATCAAACCATGTCTCAAAGCTCAACCACTGATCCCAGCAGTAGATTTACGTGCGAGGAGTGCAAAGAAATAACTCTTATCTCAAAACAATCATCTAACAAGAATTTATGACCTTTTGAAAATGGGCATCTTGTGAAATCAATTATGTTTTAACAATGCAAATCTACATAAACTACCTTCAGTTTTGATTTCAAAAACCCATCAAAAAGAACCTCAGAATCTGAACCTCTGAACATGGATTAACCTTCACACATGGAATACAAATATTCAAGTATCTCATTCTGAAAATGAACTAATCAATTAGCATTGATATGCAAAGTTAGCAATTAACAACTTTCAAAACTTGAACTTAGTGAATTGCAGCAACTAAATTTGGAATTGGTTAGGCAAAGAGGCCAAACGGATTGAACAAGGGTTGAAACTCTCCAAGGGGGAACACTTCTAGGTTTACACTGTAGGGGAACAATCCATTCTTCAAAATCTTGGACTGGGCACAAATGGTGAGAACTCAAAGTAGGCTACTTAGAAATCTGCATTTCATTATTTGGCAAACTGATAGAAAATGCAAACGGAATCAGACTAGAAAACTGACCAAGTGGATTCATCATGGCCTGAAAGTCTTCATGTTAACACATTTCCATGACTAGAATATAGAGGAGCACTCAATTATACATTTCATTCAACCAGGTGCAAATTGTGAAACCTCAAAGTCGGCAACTTTATAATTTTGCACTTTCGAATCTGGGAATCAGAATTAATTGCAAATGGATTAGCTTGAGCAAACAGTGCAAATGAACTCATGGGGATCTAAAAATATAAATAGAGATTCTCTCTCATGCCTATAATATCTTTCAATAATCCTTATATCATGAAACTTTATCTGGCCAAAGATGCTAGCTTGCAAAGTAGGTCATTTGTTGCAATCAGGCACTGTGCAAAAATGCAGATTTGTGTAAACACCTTTAAACAATTGTCTCAAAAAATCATCAAATATGATATTTGAAAGTTGTAACCCATTACATTTACTCCATATAAGTTTTAAATACATATCCCAAGTGGTACCTCATACAAACCATCAGGTCATATTTATACAAGCATTCAAAATAAGCCTTCTCCGCAAGTTTTTAGGGGTTATTCACCTTACACTTAGAGAAATTTTCAGTGTAGTCACTCCAAATTTTTTCAAAATTTTAGAGTACTAATAGGTTTCTCCATAATCAATACCTTCTTCTTGTGCATATCCCTTGCATACTAATCTTGCTTTGTTCCTTGTGACTTCTCCATTCTCATTCATCTTGTTTCTGAATATCCATTTGGTACCGATGACATTTTTGTCATATGGTCTTGGTACTAGTGTCCATGTTTTGTTCTTATTAATCTATTCTATCTCTTCATTCATATCACTAACCCATTCTTCATTTTCAAGTGCAGTATTAACAGGTTTAGGATCAAAATTACAAATTAAACATCTAGAGTTTAGTGACTTACTTCTTGTTCTCATTCCAACCTTCTTGTCTCCTATGATTTGGTTTCGTATATTGTATCTTCTAAAATATTTGGAAAGTGTCAGTTCACCTCTTTGTTCATCATGATGATCATCATTTTGACCTTCATCCTGATCTCCATCACTCGGTACATCATCTTGAGAAATTTTTTAATTTTTGTTGTTTACAGCCTGATGCTCGGGTGCATTGTTCTGTTGCTCAGGAGCTATACACTATTGCTTAGGAAGAGTGTCAGGTTGTTCATTGTAGACAAACATGTTGTATTATTTTGGTTCTTTTCTTCTTTGCTCTTCATTTTTCTTTGCAGATTCATCTATTCTGACATTTGCACTTTCAATGATTTTGTTAGAGGACTTGTTAAGACATTTATAAGCCTTGCTTTTGGTAGAATACCCTAAAAGTATTCCTTCTTCACCTTTGGAGTCAAGCTTTCCATTTCTATCTTCTTTCAAAATATAACATTGACTACCAAAAATTCTGAATAACTTATATTGGGTGTGTATCCATACCATAGCTCATAGGGTGTCTTATTTGTGTCCTTCTTTAATTGAGCTTTGTTCAATGTGTAGACAGCAGTACTAATAGCTTCCCTCCAGAATGTTTGGGTGATGATTTTCTCAATCATTAGTGTTCTTGCACAATCAATAATGGATATGTTTCTTCTCTCAGTAATTCCATTCTGTGATGGTGTTCTTGGTGCAGAAACATGTCTTTGAATTCTGTACTCATTGCAAAAGTTAGTGAATTCATCAGAAATAAATTCTCCTCTATCTGATCTTAATAATTTCAATTCCTTACCACTTTTTTTTCCTACAATATCTTTATACCATTTAAACATATTGAATGCTTCTAATTTTTGTAAGGAAACTCAGGTGCGAAAACAGCTTCCTACGCTAATCTCTATAGGAAAGTATTGTGCAAATTCTTTTAAACCCTTTCAATTTCAGATTCGTTAACTACTTTAACTAAGATATTGCAACCACATACCATGCATATAGAAAAATA
>MU226240.1:226863-244033 GCA_018584345.1 Thuja plicata
AGTACTCACATTTATCAGTTGCCACATGTCTTCACCTGTCATTGAATCTTCCTGACATAGCTCTTACGTGTCATAGGAATTCATCATAACCATTTTAGCCATGATCTCCTTACACACAATTCAAGATTCCGACACATCAACATTATTTGCAAGAAATACAGTTTACAAAACAAATAATAAGAATAGGAATTATCCAAGGTTGAGACACCTTATTCCTAACAATTTTTCTTTCAAGAACATAGTTGTCATCATTCTAGAATAATCATCAACAAAGAGAATGAAATATCTATATCCATAGAAGCTCTTTTTTCTCATGGGTCCACATAGGTCAGTATGGACTAATTCAATAATGGCATTAGATGTGTAGGTTTTTCTCTTGAAACTAGACTTTGTCATTTTACCCTTTTGACAATTCTTACACTTTACATGGTTGAGTTTTGACATTCTCGGTAAGACTCTTACTTTCCTTTTATTGCTTATCATAACCATGTTGTCAAAGTTCACATGACATAACCTCTTATGCCATAACCGTATGTCTTCATTTCTAGCTATTAAACAAGTGGTGTTAATATCATCAAGATAGAATAGGTTACCTTTTGTCTGTTCACCAGTTCCGAACAACCTTCCTGATTCATTAAAGATATTTTCCTTCTTGTTCTCAAATGCAACTCGGTGACCTATGTTATTTAGCTGTGAAACACTTAATATATTATAGTTAAGTCCTTTTGCCCAGTATGCATTTTCACATTTGATCAAATTATTTAACATTATGGTTCCTTTACCTTCAACTGGACAAGGTGAGTCATTACCCATTCTTACTAATCCACCATTATAATACTCAAAAGTTTCAAAATTTTCTTTATCTCTAGTAATGTGGTGAGTATAGCCACTATCAATAATCCAGACATCATTCTTACTAACATTAGATATGAGTGCAGTATTGACATACCTTTCCTCTTCATCTGAATCATCCTTCGTAGTAACAAATACCACCTCAATATCTTCATCATATTTTGTGTCAGTGTTCTCAGCTTTGTTCTCATCCAGGTAACAAGATTTCTTCCCTGTGTCCTTGTAGTCTTGGGTATCTCTTTTGTTAGATTTTCAGTTGCTTTGGTAATCTATGGAATCACCTCTATCAAACTTCTTTTTATAGGGTCAGTCACTATTTCTGTCTTCTTTTTTTAGGACATCTAGCAGCAAAGTGTCCAATCTCTTTACAATTAAAACATACCAATGGTAATTTACCTTTGTACCTACCTTTGCCTCTCTCCAATCTTCTATCCATTAGTGCTTCAATTTCATCAAGTCCTTGGTCATCACTATCACTTTCACCATCATTCCTCCTAGTGTGTTTTTGATTTGACTTACTTATTTTCAAAGAAGATTTGAATGTTGACTCTATAGATGGTAAGACACTATTGTCAAAGTTATTCATCTCAAATGAAATCAGTCTACCAACCAAACTATCTAGAGTCACATTATTATTTTTAACTTCTCTCATTTCTTTTATAGGATATACTCTAATAGCATAAAGAGGAAATAAGGTTCTTAGGATTTTGCTTACCACTTTTTCTTCTTCAAGTACACCTCCAACTCCTCAGATAGCATTGACTACCTCTTTGATTCTGCAACTATACTGAGTGATATTTTCTTCTTCTTTCATCCTTAGGTCATCAAACCTTCCTCTTAGGCTTTCTACCTTAGCTCTTAGCACATTAGCATCTCCTCCATGTACTAGCTTCAATTTGTCCCACATTTTCTTTGCAGATGTACAGGTTTTGACATCTTCAAATTTAGCAGCAGAGAGTGAGGAGGAAATTTCTATCATCATAGAATTGTGGTCATGCTTTTCTCTCAATTGATCAAGTTTGTGAGGTCCTGTAGGCAACACATATTAGTATCCAAGTATTGAGTAACATGATTTCCAATACCTGATAGGTGGAGTCTTATTCTACTTTCCCATGATGCAAAGTTCTATTTGTTCAAATTTAGCACATCTTGTTTTCTCATATTGTGATATTTTTCTTGAGTCTTTAAACTCCCTTTCTAAGCACACAAGCTCTGATACCAATTGTTAGAATAACTAAGACGGGGGAGGGGTGAATCAGTGGCCTCAAAAAATTATCCAATAAACTTTATATCTCAATTATTAACCTCTAGTTATCTTCAGTCCTACAAGATGCATGCCTTGAAATAATCTTATCAAATAACTAATGCTCAGAGTTCACCGTTAAACCTTCTTCTTAATCTTTACCAAATATCAGTCTAGCATTTACCAAAATACAATAAATAACATAGTGTTTACTGATCATCATGTTTTAGTAATGTGTAAAGCAAAACATCAAAGCAATGAATCATAAACACATTTGACACATGGAATTTTAACGTGGAAACCCTATAAAGAGAAAAAACCACTTGGAACCAGTAACCCAAAATTTTCACTCTTCTAAAGTGAGCTTGGTGAAGAGCCAACCCTGTTAAAGGTTACAAACACAGTGTTAAGTGCGACCTTGTTAGAGGATTTGAATAGAATATTTTTTCACTTGATAAATGGCATCTCTCTATGCATCTTCATGACAAAAAATTTTGATACTCCTTGGGATGTATCTCAATATAGAAAGGATTGTTAAGTCCTGCTCGGTTAAGAGACTTGCTGATCCAATGGTTAAATTGAAATAGTAAATGATCTATTCATGCATACAACTTAGACTTACAGATTTTTAGATCTATTGTAAGCTCATAATACCTTTCTGGTCAATGTTTCTTTTCTATCATTTTGCTTCACTTATTTCTGCTCGGTGATGTTGTTTCTCTATTGCTCAGTGTCCACAGAAATAATAGCTATATTCTTCAACTTGTTTGATCAGGACTATATGAATTCTTTCTTCACCAATATTCTCTTCAGCATCTTCTTCTCTATTCACTCCCCTAATTTGTAATTAATTATCTTTTCTCTCTTATAGACATGATCTCGTCATTTCTAGGTCTTTTTCTTTCTTTTTCTTGACGTGATCCAGAAATCTCACCATTCTTGCTTAAAGCATACTTCAGTTTTATCCCGTAGATTTATCCTTGACAACTGGAATAAAACATCTTTAAAACTCTAACTTATCTTTGGTTTTTAACTTGTTAATGAAAACAATGTAATCAACCAGTTAACTCCATCTTTATCTCTTTCCAACTAAGGCTTTTATCGTTTCTTAACTTTAGTTCTTTTCGATGTTTAACTACTTGTTAGCTCGGTCTTGACTTCAGTTGTCCTCGTGTATCTCTGTCCATCAGGGTTGTCTGTCTGTCAGGTAACATTGTGATTCTGCTTGTCAATAATGCTTGCTCGGGTTTCTTGCTTGGGTATCACTGTGACTCTTTTCTTGAGGTTCTCTACCTGTCGGGGTGCACTGTCCATCAATGTTTGTTTTCACTTAGTGTATAGTGAACTTTTATGCATTACTGATAGCATAACCTTTATCTCTCTGGTTCTTTGAAGCCTTTGACATTATGTACACAACCAATCAGATTATATCAAGTTGACATTAATGACAATATAATACATTAACTGATTTAATGTCTTGTATTAACTTTCTGCAGCTCAATGATCATCAACTTAACATCTTCAAACATTCACTTAGTTATAGTTCATCACTCTTCAATAATTTATCCCTCCTTTATGTCAAGGTCATCAAGGCTGGAAGCTTCGAGATTAGGGGAGGTTGTATTGATAACCTTGCACATGTGTCTGTTGATGGATTCCTCTGGTTCTTTGCCTCCTTATTCTATGGTAGGATATTGAGAAGAGTAGGCTCTATCTGTAAGGGGACAGCTAAGTTTGTATGTTTCGAGGATACACTTTTTCTTTCAATTGTAAAGCCACCTTTTTCCTTGTTAAGGGTGACTTGAATTTTCAGTGGAAATCTCAAATGGAGTTTTGTAGACCTAGGAATAATGTCATAAAGTTATTTTTTATTTGGTTGTGAAGGGTTATCTTTCCTAAAAATTGTGATTTTTTTAATATACCTATTATACAATTTTGGTTTGAGGTTGTAAATAGATTGGTTTGTAATGAGTTTGATTTGTTTAATAGTTTAGCATTAAGTTCCAAATTGATTATGAATTTTATAGAGGAGGAATTGAGATAGGATTCCTCAATCCCTATTTCCCCTCCCATTGGATCTCCAATTTTCCTCAAGATTTTACTCTAAAGAAATTCAAATGGAAGATTGGGGATGATTACACATCTAGGGACAATGATAGAGCTGAATTTACTAGGTTCAAAATTTTGGTTGCCAATTCAGGAATTTAATATTAAAATATTCATAGTAAATTAATTTACCATGCAGCAAATTATTTTTTAGATAAGGTTCTTTACAATGTAGAAATAAGAAATTATCAGCTAGGGTGGTATGATGATTGGCTTACTCAAATCAATAACATGTTTCCTCTTCTTATTCTTCTTTTTCTCAATTAGTCTAATCTCCCCAATAGAGCATTTAGAACATGATGCCATTATTGCATTTGGTGACTTGATATGGTGACCAGCTATACTATCCTATGCTTTAACTTCCTCTTGTTGTTTTGTTTCTTCATTCTCTACATCCTTACCTTTCAAATTTTATTCCTACAACATTTCTTTTTTTGTATCTTGTGTCTTTTGATCATTCTGAACATTTGATTTTTCGGTCAGTGTTGTATTCTGCTTCTGTCCTTTAGTGTCATTTGGAGCTTCCAGCTCAGTATCCTTCTTATTTTTAGTCTTGGTAGCCTCTGTCTTATCAACATTTTATTTTCCCAATGCAACTGGTGGCTCAATTTCCATATCTTGTGCAACTTCAGTAGTACCAATTTGCATAGCAAAATAAATTTGTACTTGTACCAATATGGGATCAGTATTGTGCAATGGTGCAACATCTACATCAATATACTTAGTTTTTGGTACTTACATATCCATTACATCTTCATCCTTTGACAACTCCTTTGCAGGATCAATATCCTCTGATGCATCTTCAATAATTACTTTTGCATTATTAATAGTTATATCAATTGGATCTACTTGGTCTATTTTTTTCTTTACTTGATTAGTGATTATATCACCTTGATTCTTCTTGATTTCTTGTTGCTTGGTGTCATTTATACAATATATTTATTTCCAATTCTTAGAAATATCCTTCTCTACTGATTGTAGGCCTCCATTCATTATCCCCAGGGCTCTTCCCTTTAGTAGAAATTTTTTTGAATGTTTCCTCAATGCATCTTCAATCTCATATGGTGCAAGGTTAGGAATAGTATGCACAACAGATCTCTCTCTCATCTCCTTCTCTGCATTAATTGTAAACTTCCACCGTGCATCAATTTTGTTGTAGATTTCCTCTGGTAGCTTATCTACAAGCTTAATAGGTGTCACTCTATATCTCATTAATGTTACAACAACTGCATCTTCAATATTTTTCTTGTCTTCTTCATTCCTCTTTAGATACTTCAATTGTCTAAATCCTCTAAATCCTCCTTATTCTTTTAATCCTTCCAGAAAGTCATTAAGACTTTGTGGATCTCATGAGAGTTGAGCAACTAGAATAGATTTGTCTGGCTCATCAGATTCATTCTCACCATATTTTCCAAATAAAATTCTTCTTCTTGTTCTCGTAGGTTGCTTCTTGACTCTTTTCCTCTGATAGGTTTTACCTTTCGGTTGTATTACCTCGGTAGCCTTCTTCTCTATCAGTTGTACCGATGATTTGGTATTCCTTTTAATACCTCTTTTTCTCAATGAGGGAAATTGTGCATTATGTTTCTCAACCACTACAAGTCTTTTGCATTATCAGTATCCAAAGTATCATCAACTCCAAGAGTCTTTGATAAAACATTTATCATCTTACTTACCTTCTTAATTGACCTAGGTACTAAAATACCTCGTTTGATTTTTTCTTTGAATTCTTCATAAGTCCCATATCTCTTTTCATTGGGGTCAATTGGTTTTTCTAATAGGGCTTCAATATTTTTACAACCTATATCAATATCCATTTTATAACCCATCAGTTGAATCCTTTCAACTCTTAGTTCAACAAATTTGACTATACAAACATCTACATCTAATTCAAAACATATGTTGTCCTGATGTTTTGTAACTAGTTGAGGTGGTATCATATACCTTTTTTGTATCTAGCTTGGAACTTTAAAAAATAATCAGACATGATTACATCAAAATTATCTCATAGACTGTCTATAAACTCATGTATCTGATATATAACTGGCCTATTAGTCTTCCAAACTACATCTCCAATGGAGGGAAATGAATTCTGATAATAGAAGAAAATACATACCAACAATGAACCAAATTTCAAAGTGTTGGTCTTTTCTTTCCTGATTGTGTTCATGTTGTCTTCTAACTACTTCAGCAAAACTTCACAGAGGTCTATCTATAAACCTTTCTTTTCTATCTTGTATGCTAGATCAACTACTCCACATGGAACACTATCTACTCAAGACAATTGAAACACTCAGTAAGATATGATGTTACATTCATACCTTAGCTTAGGATCTATCATAGTAGATATCCTCATTCCTCTGCCATCCCATTTTTCTTTAGTGAGCTCGATGAGCTTACCCTTGTCAATCTTCTTAGTTGCCTTCGGTTTGTCTCTGATTGCGAATCCAGTGATGATGTGCAACACATCCTTAGAAGTTTTAATTGGTTCATACAACCACATGAACTGGTCATGTACTCAACTGAGTACCATTCTAACCCACATAGGCTTGAATACCCTCGGTATATGTATAGCATAAACCAATCCTTTGGTTTCCAGATGGGTATGCTCATCTTTGACTTTTCCTTCCATGCACAACTTGTTGAATGAAGCATCTATCTTGGTTCCACATAGATCTTCAATTTTACAATAAATAAATGTGTGGACATCTTCAATTAATAAAACTCGTAGCGGTATTAAAGACAATGCTCCCATCATGTCAATTTATGTAGCTACAGCTGGGGGCAACTTGTAATTCAGATTCACTAGTGTCTGCATCTTCAGAGCCATAATCATTTCAAAATGTATGATAAAACAAACTACGGCACACTTAATAATAAACTTGACTTTGCAAACACAACTCAATGCACCACAAACAACTCATAAATGTATCTCAAATGTCTTGCAAAGATTCAGAATTACCTTGATTTTGCTTGAATTCACTTCAAGACAATCACTCTACAAATGTGCTCAATGCTCTTTTGAAAATTTTAGGTTCAAATGATTTTCAAAATGATCTATTTATAACTTTTCCATGATTAGGGTTTCCAACAACTCTATTAATATGCAATAAATGCACTTGCCAAGTCCTTTTTAACTTTATACCGACTACATAGTTACTTTTCTTGACTGAGTTAATAAAAATAACCATATGTAACAATGTTCATCCAAAAACTTTCACAACTTATCCAAATGCATCTTAATATGTTGATATGTATCTCAAATCTAATTCTAGGAACTAAAGTAAGATTTATTATAAGCATGTAGTTCCTACATAGCTCTCACCAATTAGGTGGAGCTCGGTGCAAGTCTATTCTTTTGGATGATGTCCCTTCATCCTGATTCTTTATCCTCCATATGTTGTTCATTTTTTCTTGGATTTCATCAATAATAGTGGGGCTTTTACTTTAGATTCATATTCGGTCGATGCATCACCTCAATATCTACAATTCCTCATAAGGTGTCCTACCTTATGACAATGAAAACATGCCATGCCAGGGTTTCTCCATGCTCTTTTATTGTTCCTTTTGTGCATCAACATGCAATTTACAGCAATGTTTCCATACCTTCCATAGGATAAACATGAAATTCTTGTATTGTAGTCCCATGGTATAGAAATTCCTGCTCGGTTATTATTAACATTCTCTCGGTTAGGCTTCCATTTGTCATTTCTTTTCTTTATTATGCACTCTTCAACTTTGTGTCCAAACTTATTACAATTCTTCTTTTAACCATCAAAATTAGGTTTCCTTGTATTGATAGCAAGATTAGTTCTACATTCAAATACTTGATTTCCATACCTATTAAATCTAAAACAATAACCATCAAACCTAGGTGTACTCGATGATTTACCTTTCCTTCTCCTACAGACATTAGCAGTATGTCCAGGCTTCCCAAAATAATTGCAACTTGGCTTCATTTGTTTCAATGGGGGTGCAATACTTTCATCTTTACGTGCCTTTTACGATTCTCCTTTCTTGGTAGTGTTGTCCTCTTTGAATCTGATTCTTGAATTGTTGATTCAGAGATTTCAGTGCTTCTTCATTTCTTTAAACTATTGCATTTGCATCTTTCTCAACTTTCAGTCTTTGATCCATTCTTTCAATTTTAGCTTTCAATGCTTGGTTCTCAAATTATTTTCTTATGTTATCTTTATTTGCACTAATAAGTTGGCCATTCATATCATAGTGAACTTGTGTCATTCTCATGATCTCATTATCTTTTTCAAATAACTTGATTTCAACTTATCTTTTATCATCTTCTGTCATTTTTTTTTCATCTTCAACAATCCTTTTTCCTTCAATCAATTCAGTCATTCTTATCATGTTGGTTTCAAGATCTATCTTCATTAGGTCCAACTACTTAGTAATTGTATCATTCTTTTCCACTAGTTCTTTTATAGTTGTCTCAGACTCATATCAGTGACACTGCCTTCAGATATTGTTTCAATAGTATCAACGTGTTCTTGTGTAACCTTCAATTCATCATATATTTTCAATATAACACTTAGAGACTTCTCAATTTTCTTCTTTAGATCAATGATTAACTCTCTTACACTCTCTAGCTCAGATTCAAAACCATCAATTCTTTTGAATTGCCTAAAACTTTCCATGACTTAAGATCTTTAACTCTTAGGTGGTCAAACCTTATAACTCAAGAGTAGTAGCTCTAAAACCAATTTTTGGAATGAATATGGAAATTTGGGACTAAGAGGGGAGGGATGAATCAGTACCACAAAAACTTTTATAACTGAAATTGTCTATATATTGTTGCTTGTTGTTTACCGAATTCAATAACTTGAAATGAAACAAATATAAAGCTTATAAAACATAACATCAAAACATTCAAGTAAGTGAACTCATAACTCCATGATTTTTTTTACACATAAATACTTGGTTAGAGGCCAAAACTATGGTGGGTATGATACCCCCAACCTTCACTAACTGCAGTATAAAGGGTGCTCGATTAGAGCTTACAAATTTTAGCCATTTTGATAGATAGAGTACACAAAGACTTGTTAGGTCTACCTAGTTAGAGGATTTTACAATCTCTAGAGATGTACCCTGTTAAAGGTTTTACAAATATTAGATCGGTTAAGATCTACTCATTATTGGGATTTCTAGCTCTTAATACAATAGTATTAACAACTTAATAATGTATGTTATATTGCATCCAAAAAAAATTTGATCAGACTCTATGTGCTCTGAATATTGTGTTACCTCAATTACAAACTGTAAAACTGTTCAGATTTTCTCTGTTGTAGCTAGATATCAGCTCGGTGCTCTCTACTCTGATGTTGTTCTTCAATATAACTCCTTTAACAATATCAACCTTCTTTGTATCATCACTCTATCTCTCTCTTTTATGCTCTTTAATTATACCATTTATTGCCTCTTAATCTTGTGTGTTAGGTGCACTGTGATTTGTTTTAACCATTAAATCTTCTTTTCCACTCGGTGACTGTGTCACTTTTACCTCGGTACTTGGTATTTTTCTTGGAAATAATAAACTTTCATTAACCACTTAATCTGCTTCTCATATCTTCTCTTTGAATTATCTTGATCATTGATCATGTAAGAAACTGATCTTCGTGCATTGTATAGTCATAATTAATGTTGTATCAATTCATTAAATATTTCCTTATCGTGTTATAATCAATTAAGTAACTCAGTAGAGTAACTTCTCTTTGCTCGGTTAACTTGACCTTTTAGTCCTTGGTAATTGTCAACTCAGTGTACTTCATATGCACTCAGTGTTTGATAACTGTAGGCTCTCGGTGTAGTGTTCGTGCTTTACTGACTTCACTGGCTTGCTCGGTGTACATTAGTGACTAGTCAAATATTTTCTTTTCTCCTTTTCATTGACTGATTCTTCAGAATTATATGACTTTTCCTTAACTAAGAGTATAAAATATCCATAGCGATAACAAGTTATACTTACCTTCTCCCTAAAGGTCTCCTTCATCCAGTTAGCAATGTCATCCATCAAGGAGTTTGAGCCACCCCATTTTGCAAAAATTTTGTGGCTTCTTCTTTATTTGAAGATTTTTCCTTAGATTGGAGGATTCGATGTCGTCAATCTTTCCTTATTCTAACCACTTCCCATCCTTGGTCGATACACCATCTATTTTATCCAAATTAACCGCATCAATATTGTTTGAAGACTTGCAACAAGAGATATCAAAAGTTTGTTCTGGAAAGAGCATTTGTTTCCATGAATCCCAATTTAGGATTTTTTTTCTTTTTTTATGTCATAGAATTATGACAGCAAAAGTTGGAGCATCAAATGCTTGCTTTTGGTTGTGTAAAAAAGGAGATCTTAAAACCCTAAATCTATTGTGAGAAGCAAACACATGATTATCTATGTGAGTGGGAGGCAAAAGGGAAATTTTATTCTATTTCTTTCTTTTGTAAGTTGGTCACTTATGTAGAGCCATGTTCGTTGTGTGTGTGTGTGTGTGTGTGTGTGTGTGTGTGTGTGTGTGTGTGTGTGTGTGTTCAAATATCTACCATTATGAAACCAAACACCATTATATTTTCAAATACAACCCTTTATACTAGTAATAATAAACTACTATGTTGCTTCATATATAGGATTTCCATAATATATACAAATAGTCTAGTAGTCAAAAAGGAGTATCGATAATTTCCATACTTAGGATAATAAACCAAACATATAATAAGAGTCTCAGATGCCTAGAAGGCCTTACTAATAACAAAAATGGCTTTGTTTAAATACATAAACTAATAACTTAGTCCATATTCATGATTCTTTTCCCTTTCTATCTACACAACCATCCCCATTGTTAGTCCTATTTATTGGATTCTCCTTTGGATTCCTCTTTGTCAACATCATCATTTAGGAATGAAGCACTAGGGATGTCAACCACCCTAGCATCATTGTTAATACCTTCTTCCACCAAATACTTATCAAACTAACGGGGATTATCAAGCCTTTTAATATGATATAGCTAAAGAAGGAAATTGAGATTGTGGATTATGAAAGCTTTCTTGGTTTTCAAACTATCCCAGTCTTCTATGTCCAGGATTGGGTATTTGGGAACCTACTTATTTATCCATATAAGCCTTTCATAATGCCTCGAATTGGGGATAGTTAGGTCCTCATAAATATTCACTAAAACTCTATTAATGCCTATAGAAATATCCCCTATGAAGATACTTTCACAATTTTTCCTGATAATTTTACTATCTCTTTCAAAAACATGGAAACCACCATAAACATGGAGTCTATGTCTGATTTTTCCCTAGTGCGATCTTCATTGAAAACATAGTCACCACCAAAGATTTGCATTATAGCTCTAATGACAAGGTCATGGGAAAATTTTACAATACCTTGCAGTCAATTCTCAATAATAGCCTTCGTGAGAGCCACCTACCTCTTTTTGCATGATAATCCTACCAGAGTATCCATAGTAGGTTACCAATGTGAGCCAATGAGAGATGGGCAGAGATCATGAAGGAGCTACTCGGATTTCTAGATAATTTTGGATGGAAAAAATCATAATAATCAGTGAGAGCTTGATCAAGGGAACCTACTTCAAGAACTTATAAGGACAGTAGAATCCATCTAATTATATGTATTACTTGAGGAGAGTCTCCTACGTCATAATGAACTAACAATATTGAGTTATAATGAAAAACAAGCCATCATAAGTGAATGAGATGGCATGCTTATATGTTTATATACACCCACTCAAGCAATCTATATTCTACATATATTTATATATTCCCATTCAAGAATATCAGAATATGTGTGTGTGTGTGTGTGTGTGTGTGTGTGTGTGTGTGTGTGTGTGTGTGTGTGTGTGTGTGTGTGTGTGTGAACATGCACACACACACACACATGTATACTTGTTTAGGATTATATAAATATACTAATTCTCTTGCTGACAATTATATATCTTCATCCTTTCAATATGTATATCTTACCTTGAGTAGGTTTATATATACTTATAGGAATCTTAGTGTCCTATTTGACTTTATGAAATTATTTAGCAATTAGTTCCATACCTGTCCCTACATAGTTTTCTAACCAGTCACCAAGCTATCCCTTCAAACAATGAGGTGTCCATTTTTTTCCTTTATTTTCTATTTCACCTGCTTGTGAGTTATCCTCCCTGTATATGTGATTAAAGGTTATCTTTTTGAAAGATTTAGTCATGTGTAGATCCCTTATTAGTACTGCATTAAGCCTCCAATCTTGCATAGATCCTTTTCTAAGTGCATTAATCACAATTGCAGAGTCTCCTTCTATATCCAATTTTTATTACTCAATTTTTCTACAAATCAGAAGTCCTTCCACTAGAGCCATCAATTCTGACATGTTATTAGTTTCTTTACCAATTGGTTTTTCACATCTTGCCACTTCTACTGCATCCAAATTGTGAAGGAAACATCCTATGTCTACTGGTCTTGGGTTACCTCGCGAGGCACCATCAAAGTTGAGCTTGAACCATCCTTTCTTTGGTGGCTTCCATTTGCATTCATCTCTTTTTTTATTATTCATATCCACTCAAGGCCCCACATAAGGAGGAATATTCATCCCATTCCATCTTCCTCTCATCTTTTCATCCAAATAAGCCATCTTTGCCTTCATCTTATGTCGATTCATGATCCTACAATTCACTATTTCAATAATGACAGCCTCAATTTTTATTTGTTAGTTGATCCCAATTCATCATTTTATCCTTAAATAGACATGTGTTTCATTCCTTCCATAATTCCCCAATAATAATAGATGGTAATGCAACCCATAAGTTTCTATATAGACAACCTTTCTTGATTGCAAGTGATTATTGGAACATACCTAGGATAGAAATACAAAGAGCTTAGAGCCATCCCAACATCTTACATAAACATTTCTAGTATTGATTCAAGAACTTGCACATTAGTAAGATGTGGTTTGTATTATCCTTTTCTTCCTCACAAATAAGGCATCTACTAGGTCCCTCATATCTCATTCTTATAAATCTATCTATTGTCAAGATCCTTTTTGCAAAGCAATCCAAGATAAATTTCTAGCCTTGGGTATATAGTTCTTATCCTAGCATAATTTAAGGGGAATATCTACCTTATGTCTTAGGTGCTTTCTAATGAGGTGAGTATACCTATCATTAGTGTTGTATTCTCCTAATTTAGAGCCTTCCCATGCCAATCTATCCTCTCCTTACTAGAAGGTAATATTTATATTTTCTAAGATTTTGGTAAGCTCATCCCTTTCTTTTTTTGGAATACTAATATTAGCTAGGGATTTCTATTTCTAGCCTCTTGCAATATCTTCATCCATTATTTCTATATAGTTCTTGACATGTTTTCCCCATTGTGATTCAAAGATATTTTTAGAGGTTGTAAAGATGGATAATCTTTCAATTGTTAGATAACCTCCACAAGATTCTGACCAAAACTTAGCTTACTCTCCATTACCTAGGTTCCATGTTAATCTTTCAGTTATAGTGCTTCTATAGTTCAACATAAAATTTCATATACGTGAACCCTTTGGAGGGGAAACCGTCGTAAAAATAGTTGTTGAGTCATTGTTATTAAGGTATTTTGGCTTAAGATCTTTACCCATTTTAAATGAGGGTTTTTGTACATTCTCCATATTAGTTTAGCCCCTAAAGCTTTGATCTATTCCCTAATACTCTTTATCCCAACACCCCCCTCCTCCTTAGGTATACAAACTTTGTCCCATGCTAATAATGAAATCTTTCTTCTTTTCTCTTGCATCCTGCCAAAAGAAAGTTCTAAGGTATTTATTCAATTCTTCTCTCTTTCCCATGGGGAGATTTATGCAAGACATATGATAAATAGACATAGCTTATAGTACTGACCTTAGCACTATAGCCCTTCCTGCAGAGGAGAGCCACTTCCCTTTCCAAGATTCTTTTCTTTTTTAAAAATTCTTTGTGGATTTATAGCCTTTGTCTAGGGGCATTCCAAGATATTTACATGGTAATTTACCTTTTTTAAAGTTTAATACATTGCAGATTGCTTTCTTTGTATTCAAACCAGTATTAAAGAAGAAGATTTCTGATTTTTTCCTTACTAATTTTCTTGTCTGAGGCCTTTGTATAGGTGTCAAGTACCTTTTTAATTGCTATTGTTTCTTGTTTTTCCCCTTGGCCATAAAGCATGGTATCATCGACAAACTAATGATGGGTGGTGAGATCTAGCTCACTAGTAATTTTACTAACTTTAATAGTATTCATTTCTCTAGCCTTTGTTATTGTTCTTCCAAGAGATTCCACCATGATAATGAATAGGAAGGGGGAAGTAGGTTCCCTTGTTGCAACCCTCTGGATATACTGAAAAACCTTTCTGGGGTCCCATTGAATAGGATAGACACTTTTGGACTAGAAATAAATTCAAAGATTAAAGTAATCCATTGTTTTGCAAAGCCAAAGGCTTCTAGGAATTTGCAAATAAAGTGCCAATCTACCTTATCATAAGCCTTCTTTATGTCAAGATTTATTAACATACTTGGGATGTGGTTTTTTTGAATGGAATGTATTACCTCTTGGGAAATTATTACACCATCATATATAGACCTACAAGGAACAAAGCATGTTTTCTCTTCATCAATTATAGTGGGAAACAACTTTTGAATTCTATTATCTAGGGTTTTTGTGAGTGTTTTATAGATAGTATTGCATAATTCTATAGGTCTAAAATCATCCAAACTTTCTGGTTTTTCTTTCTTAGGGATAAAGGCTACGAAAGTTTTACTAATTTATTTGAGCATATTCCTTGATTTTCCTACCCCTTCCAAAGCATCAACCACCTCATCCCCTATAAAGTGCGAACACTTTTGGAAAAAGAAGGTTGGGAATCCATCCGGCCTTGGTGCCTTGTCTGGATGCATCTGCATTATTGCTACCTCAATCTCCACCTTAGTAAATTTAGTTGTTAAGCACTTGTTCCGTTCATCCATTATGATCCTGGGACTATTTTCTAGAAAGTCAATTTGTTTTACCAAATTAGAGAATTCCATGTTATTTAAAATGTCTTCATAGTACCTTACTAATTCGACTACAATCTGGTTAAGATCTTCAATATAAGTTCCATTACTTCCTTTGATCTTAGTTATTCTATTAATATTCCTTTGTTTGGTGCTATTGTGGAAGAATTTTATGTTCTTATCCCCAACATTCAACTAAGTTTCTCTAGATTTTTTATACCAAAAAATATCATCCTTAGCTAAGATATCCTCATATTCTTCTACTAGTTGTTTTTCTCTAAGATAGATCTCTTTATCTATTTCATTTTCAATTACTAAATTGTTGACCTGTTCTATTTCTCCCACTATTCTTTCCTTCTTCGCCAAGATATTTCCCAAGTTTATTTTGTTCCATTGCAAACACTTATTTTTTATTATTTTTTATTTGTTAACCACATAATATATCTTTGATTATGATACCTCTGCCTCTTTCCAACACTTCTCTAATATCTCAATCAAATCTGCATCCCTTAGCCACATTTGTTTGAGCTTAAAAGGACAACATTTGGGACTTGAGACCTCTAGGATATTCAACTGAACTGGATAATGATCTGATCTAGATTGAGGGAGAATTTTTGTAGTGAAGGTATGAGGAAAGTCTATCAGACTTCCTTTAAAAAAAATCAATCTATTTTTTCTTCTCTATGGCTAAACCCTTGTTATCTATTATTCGACATGAATGTCCCTTTAACTATTTTGATTTCCATTAAATTGTTTCTATAAAACCCACTCTCTGAAGTTAATTGTTCCCTGAGATTCTTTTCTAATCCCCCCCCCCACTTTTTTGTAGGGTTGATTATAGCATTAAAGTCTCAACCTATAATACACATCTGGTCCAGATTTATTTGTAAATACTCTTCTAATTCACTCCATACTCTTCTCTTTTCCATATTTTGTGTAGGTCCATAAACTTTTATTAGTAAGAACTACATGTTACTCTTAATGCTTTTGACCCATCCACTTATCTAGTTTCCATGACAGTTATCTTTAGTGAAATTAACAGATCTAGGGTCCCATATTATTGCTACACCACTACAAGCACCATTTTCCAGTGAACCTTCAATTTATATTATTCCAATATTCTTCCACATTATGGCTAAATCCTCCATGTTGAGCTTAGTCTCTTGAATCATCGTCTACTTTTGTTGTAGTAATGTAGTTTTTAATGATACGCTACTTGTTAGGAGCATTCATACCCCTAACATTCCTGGTATTGAGCCTCATGGCTCCTCGGGAAGGACCTTCCCCTTCTGAATGTTAAATATATTGTGATTTTGGTTTGATCCTCAGTGGAACCATCTCTTTCTCTTAGTTCAAACAAGGATTTTATACCTCTCTTCTTATTATACTTCGCACAATCAGGGGTACTCTTGCCTGATTCAGTTTGTGCAATTCCTAGGGTAGTTGTGTCCAATTTTGTTTCTTTATTATTTAACTCAACCATCATCTCCGCTTCTTCTTCCTTATTCATTTCTTCTTCCTCCATTTCTAACATTTTTTCAATTAGCAATTGATTCTAAAGATATTACTCTTCACCCAATGATTCTTCTGTAATCTTCTCCATGAGGTCATTCAGTACCTCGTTACATAGGCAGTTGATTGCTAAATCTATATAATTATTACTTCCCACATCACCATCCTTAGGCATAGATTCCTCAGTTATAAAATTATTTTCTTATGTCTCCCATAGTGGCACTATTTCCAAATTATCTACATGTCTCTGTTGATTGGGAATGATAAATGATCCCATCATAGAAGTTATTCCATCAGTTGTCTCCCTTTCTCCTGTAACACCCCAAAATTGGCACCTTATAATCCAATCAATTTTGGTGCATTTTCTCATCTTTGAAGTCCTATTGTACTAGGCAAATTCTTCTTCTTATTGACTTTAATTGACTGAGTTTCAAATGCAG
>MU226240.1:256433-279755 GCA_018584345.1 Thuja plicata
TATATATATATCTGTGTATATCTGTATGTGTGTGTGTGTGTGTGTGTGTGTGTGTGTGTGTGTTTGTGTGTGTGTGTATGTGTATGTGTGTGTACATACATATATATACATATATATAGGCATACATACATACATACATATATATACATATATATATATTATAATTAATATTTTATATAATATATTTTATTCATATATTATAATATATATTATATTAAATGTTACTTAGTGGGATTGAATACCTGATAAGGATCAGATATCAAATCTGTGTCGGTTAAATATGTACCCAGATCGAATGGTTGTGCACCATTTTAACCCTTGGCTTTGTGTTTTTAGCATCCAATATTAACTTTTTATCTCATATCCATTTCTTGCAATTAATTTTTCCACTCAAATCAACTATCAGGTATGTATTTTATTGTGTATTTTTCATTTTTGATCCCTTAATTATATTTTTTGGTTTTTTTTCCAAAGTTTTGGTCTAAATTAGGTGTTTTTAAATTTTTTTGTATTATTTAAACAATTTTAATTATATAAATTTGTAACTTCAATAAGGTATGGAAGACAACACAAATAACCCATAGCCTACAAACCAAAAAAATCCTAGCCCAAAATTGCCAAAGCTTCCACCACAAAACCCTTAACCACTAGAAGAGCTAATTCAAATCATTTGAAAAAATTGAGGGATCACTGTACTAGATAGGCAGTGGATCCTAGAAAACCAAAGTTATCCATGAGATGGTGTAAACATGATCATATGTGAGAATTTTTTTGGAATAATTGGTGGATGGTCTTTAATAGACCATCCAACAATAATATGGATGTCCCATTTTATTTTAGAAAAAAACTATATGTTTAGTTTACCTTTCAAAAATGTGTGAACTTCTAGTGCATGAGACCATTCATGGGTGTAGGTGGAGGTATACCTCAAGATAGACCTAGGTAAAATCAAGAAGTATAAGTTCCTTATGTTTCCCCTCCTCATATTTCTCATCTACCTCTAGTATAGCCTCCAAATATTATCCTAGACGTTGCCTCACAGACCATTATGGCCACTTGTGTTTTGAGCAAGCTCCTGGTTAGTCAGACTACATCACTAGCACAAACACATGGTGATTATTCTAGTTATAGATCTGGTGGCTCAAGCACATCCTCCTATGGTCCACATATTTGTGTGCCCCATACTTTCACTATTTACAAGAACATTTGATTAGGTCCTATTATGCACTAAATTTTGCACCCTATCAAGCTCTTAAGCTTAATAATCTAGTATAACATGGGAATCACTTCTAGGTTGTGGAACCTTTGCTAACTGAAGTGAAACCTCCAAGTTCTAGGCTGGTTCCTCTTGGATAATCACCTTATCTTTCTTTTTAACATGGAAAAGTAAACTTGGAAGGAAAAGGGATAGAAAGAGAACTGAAAGGGAAATGTTGAAAAGCAAAGTTAACTTACTAGGTGAGACACCAAAAATGATATGAATCATGCCACAATTATCAAAACTAGCATAAAACTCCTAAATCTAGCAGAGCACAACCTCCTAAATAGGCTTGCATAAGTATTTTGTAGAGAGGCCTGAAATGAAAAGAGGCTATTTAGGGAAAGAAAAGATTTCACAAACAATAGCATATTCAATGGAATAGACATGGACTATGACCTACAAACTGACATCCACTCCAAAAAATAGGCATAGAAATGAGACAAAATGATAGGGGGTTGAACAATATCTACAAGATCATCTAAATCAAATCATTTGCAATAGTGCACAAAGATGCAAGAAGAAAGAGGGCTCAAGAACTCCAAGATTTCTCTAATATTGATCACTATATTATGCTTCCATAAGAGAAAGTACATATAGAAAGACCCATGGACAGAGAAAATGTCACAAAAAACCTTGCATAATCTCATTTCCAATGAGAAATTACAATCAAATGAAAACATAAGGGCAGAGAGAATGCCATGAAAAGTCTTGCATCAGCTGAAAACCTACTTAAAAAAGCAACTAAAAATACTTATATACAACCTCCCCTAGCACACAAGCTTGGGAGTCAATCCATCGATCAAATTTAGGGCAGAATTAGGGTTACAATAGATATCAAAAAAATAATGCAAAAACCCTAAAATAGTCTTTGTCTATCCATTAATGCTCTCTGTAAATATTTAAGTCAATCAGATAGCCTTGGATTTATCTTACTTCACCATAAATTTGAGCAGATAGATCAAATCGATCCATCTGCCCTCTCTGCAAGTTGAAAACATCACCACCGCCATGAAAACCTTAAAGATGACATTTAAATATTTGAATTTGAATATAAACGGTCATAGGTGGTGCAAAATGTTTGATCAACGGCCCAGATTTGAATCTTTATCAGCTTTCAAACACAATCATTGATCCTCTTTAAGTTACCCATGAGCACAAGATTTGATCTACCACGCAGCACGCAGGCGCGATGCCTCAATGGTTAAATTTATTCATCTTTACCTTTGAGGGATAGTGTCCACTGTTCGATCTTTATAAACTCACTTTCCCTTTAACTCTACCTTTGGCGATGACCTCAGATCTGATATGGAAACGTGGCAAGCAAGCGCATTCCCTTAATGGTTAAATAACTTCATCTTTCTCATCAAGGCTTTACGCCTACCATCGGATATTTTTTTAAAGTTATCATGCCTTTACTTCCTTTAACCCGATACCTATGATGTCATCAATGCCATATGTCACCATGGTGCAATGCCTCAATGGATAGATCTTGATCAGTTTTGGTTTAAGGCTTTACACCATCCACACGATCAAATAAGACTTGATCGGCCTTTACCTTACCTTCTTACTTCATCCTGGCCCACCATGGACACGTGTCATCAAGGCGTGATGCCTTAATAAGTAGATCTCAAGCATCTTCATTTCAAGGCTTCATGCCTACCGTTATATTTAAACTAACATGTCTGCATGTTACCTTTACCCTTGGTTACCAAACTGCATATCACTTAACCCGAAAGGACACGTGTTGCAAGGGTGCAATGCCTCGGTCAATAGATCTTGGTCATGTTTCCATTGAGGATTTACGACAACCATCAGATGAAAATCAACTTGACTATCCTTTAAACTTGCCACTTGACGGGCCCAATCTCTGACAACCTGCCATGCATCACAATGGCATATTGCCTTGATGATTAAACATCTTCATCTCAGTAATCAAGGGATCACGCTGACCATTGGATGAAAAGTGACTTGAATGGGAGATGTATAGGGTAAAAAATTATCAGGAAACAGACTTAGGAAATATAAAAATGCATCCCACATGACTTAGGAAAAGGACTAAGGGAAAAGGTAACCCGTTAGGAAAAAGACATGGCCCCGCTTATAGACAACTTAAGACATGTGAAAAAAAAGAAACTTAAGTGGAAAAAAGATAATAAAGAATTAGAACCACCACTAGAGACCTAGGGTTTAAGGGGCTCTCATAAGGTTTTGAACTTAGCGATTTAAAAAGTCATGAACCAGAGAGTAAAACAGTGACCTAGAGACATGCAAAGAAGAAAGAAAAGGCCAAAAACCCTAACAAAATCATACAAGATGGGCTCTACCCTTGTGGGATCCTCATTTGCTCCACTTGTAGCCAATTTTAGACAGGATGGGAAAATTGGGTAATATTTTTGGTGATTTCTGCTGAATGTCAACCTGCTAGACATATAAAACTAGTGGCCTTATGACATTCCACTGGGCAAGGAATCCGCATAAAGAACAAAATAGACCTCTGGGAAGCAGGAGATTTGAAACTAGGAGGAGGAACCACAAACTAAAATAGGAAAAGGGCTATATACAAGCAGAAACAAACTAACTGTGCACAAGTACTTTGAGGAAAGCAGGAAAACTAAACCTAAAAAGAAGAACAGAAAGTAGCAAAACTTATTTACAGGGTAGGAAAAACCTCAAAACAAGGCTTAAGATGGAAGCCATTGACATGAATTGGAAATATTTCTCTCTCAAGAGTTGAGAGCTGGAAGGCATTCTGTTCCTTGCATTCTGTGATCACAAATGGGCCTCGCCAAAATGAATCAAAATTTGTATGCCTACCAGGCCTAGATCTGAATTCATCCCATTTGAGGACTATATCCTCAATTTTAAAGTTCCTCGATCTAGCTCCCTTATCAAATCTTTTCTTGGTTTGCGTCTGTTGGAACTCCATATTCTACATATATTTACATCTATTTTCTTCCATCTCCATGAGATGAGCATATCTTACCTACAAAGGGTCTCCTTCTTCAAAGAGGACAAGTTGAGTAGCAAGGTCTAGAGCTGGTAATTCAATTGAGATAGATAGCTTAGCTTCCTTGCCATAAACTATCATACAAGGAGAGTTCCCAATGATATTTTTTGGAGTGATCATGTCTAACCATAGGCAAGACTTTAGTTTAGAATGCTAATCTCTTTGATTCTCTTGCAAATTCTTCTTAATTATCCTGATCAGATTCTATTTAGTAGACTCTGCTAAACCATTACCCTGGGGGTAATAATTGGAACTAGTGTTAAGGTAAATACCATGTATGGCTACCCATTCAATGACTTTTAAAACTATGAAGGAAAGTGCATTGTCAGATATTATTGAATCAGGGATGCCAGACCTATGTATGATATCATCATAAAAGTTTAGGACAACAGTCTCATTAGATTCCTTTAATGCAATGGCGTTAGTCCACCGGGTGAAATAATCAATTACAGTGATTATCCATTTGTGTCCTGCACTAGATGGGGGGTTAATTAGGCCTATGAAGTCTATGCCCCACTTCACAAAAGGTTGATCTATCTTGATTGGTTGGAGGGGTAGAGATGAAAGCCCCTCCTTACCTGCAAACATAGCACATTTCATGCATTTCCTCACATGAGCATGACTATCCTTAAAGATAGATGACCAATAATATCCAGCCCTCATGATCTTGAAAGTAGTAGTCCTAGGAGAAAAATGACATCCTGAAGGTCCATCATGGAATTCATGTAATATATCTGCTACTTTCTCTAAATCAATGCATCTAAGGAGAACACCATTGTGATCCTTTCTAAAAGGACCTCATTAATCAACACAAAAGGAATAAATTGCAATCTATAGTAACTTCTCTTTGTCAAATGTAGGTTTGCAGGACACTCACCTATCTTCAAAAAATGGACCATGTTTGGCAACCAACCTGGTACCTTGTCTTGATCCTCTATTGAATGCACAATTAATCATGCATTCATCTATTCTAGATCCTTTGGAGTTTCATCCTCTATCACTTGTTCACAAAGACCCCTTCCTCTGACCAGATTGGTAGCCTGAATGTCTATATCATACTCCATAACTCTAATTATCCAACTAGCTCTTTTTCATTCAAGACCCTAGAATTTTTAAGGCTCTTTACAACAGTGAGTGCATGCTTTTCTACAAAAGAGTACCTTTATTCATACTCTTCCAAGCCTTTGCTATAGAAAGCAATGGGCTGCTCCAATTCTTCAAATTTTTTTTAAGTCAACATTGCAGAGATAGCATCAGAGCCTCCATAAGCATAGAGATTGAAGTCTTTTCCAAAATCAGGATTTAGTAAGGCAGGAGCCTCTGTCAAAGCCTCTTTAATGGCTTGAAATCTATCTTTTCATTCTTTGCTCCAACTGAAGATTGCATTCTTCTTTAACATAGTTGTCAAAGGCTTCAAAAGATCTACAATATTAGGCAAGAAATGTTTGACAAAGTTAATCCTTGCTATGAAGGATTGTAAAATCTTCTTTTGATACAGTAGGGGTAGCTCTAAAATAGCTACAATTCTTTCAGGGTCTACTGTGATATCTTGATTGGAAATAATATATCCCAAAAGTTTCCCTTCATGCACTGCAAATATACTCTTCTTGGGATTGAGGGAGATCCAAAATTCCCTACATCTTTCAAAGATTTTCCTCATATGTTTGATGTGATCTGCTACATGCTTTGAATAGAAAATAATATCATCAAGATAGACTAACACAAACTTGTACATGGGGCTCTTTAAAGCCATATCCATAGCCTTTTGAAAAGTGGCACCTGTATTTGACAAACCAAAAGGCATCTTTTGATAGGTCATGGTTCCCCACTTGGTTGTGAATGCAGTCTTGAATTGATCTTCTTTATTGACTAGGATCTGATTGTACCCTGAGTAACCATCTAACAATGAAAAGTGTTCTGATCCAGAAACACATAGTAGAATATGTTCCATGGATGGTAATGGGTGGCAATATTTCAAGGATGCCCTATTCAAGTCCCTAAAGTCAACACACAACCTTAGTTCCCCATTCTTTTTTCTAACGAGAACCAGATTAGATACCCAACTAGTATGTTTAATGGGATATATGATACCACTCTCTATTAATTTGATAACTTCTCAATGCATGAGTGACTCTAGTTTAGGATTGGCAGGCCTTTGCTTTTTCCTGACTGGTTTAGCATTAGGTTCTAGCTCTATAGTGTGTTGAGAAAGTGTAGTATCAAACCCCTTGAGATCTTCATATTTCCAAGCAAATACATCACTGAATTCTTGAAACAATTGGATGTAATCCCATTTTTCTGAATTAGTGCTTACCTTTCCAAACTTTAAGCTTTTACCTGGTTCAAGCTCTAAATCATTTTAATGCTCTTGCTGAAATACCAAGCTATTCTTATTCCTTTTGGCTTGGTCATATTTGTTGAAGATGGATTCTAAAGTCATGAGACCCCCCGACATATTATTGGATTTGAGTTGCACCACTAGGTCATCATAATTCTGCATCAACCTATCCTGATTGTGCTATGAGAAAAAATCTTCCTCAAACAATAATTGCATTATTTGTTCATCATTTTCAAACACCTTCCAATTAACATCATTATCAAGGATGGAAGGCCTGACAATAATCTTGACATTTTGTTGATGCCTTCATACTGAAATGTTTTTAGGAATATCAAATTGGGATCCAACAACAACTAACTATATGCATTCTGATTTAACTTCCTAGGGATGGCAATGATATTGAAAGCATTGAAGTATTCTATTGCATCCCAAACTCTATGCTTGTAAGCATTCATAGTATCATTTTTGATAGCACTCATCCCTTTCACTTGGCTAACAACCAATTCACTATCATTGTATACCTTTAAGGCTTTAATAACTCTCTTTCTAGCCCAATCCAGTCCATTTACACAACTCTCATATTCAGCAGTATTGCTTGTGCAATAAAAAATGAATCTAAAGGTTGTGTAGTGTTTCTCACCTTTTGGGAAGACAAGCATCACACCAACACCATATCTATGTCTGCTTCTATCACCATCAAAGAATAATTCCCAAACTTCATTACTTTGATCCTCTGATACTTCAGTGGTTGCCTTAAATAGATTTTGTATTGTATGATCACCCTCTGATATCATGTAGTTTCTGAAACCAACATCCCAAATAACATTAGCCCAAGCTTCTGAAGTCCTTTCTGATGCCCATTCATCTAGATAGATATCCTAGATGTTCTCTATCTGATTATTTGTCTCCTTAATGATTGGAAAATCATTAGTATCAAGTGTAAGACAACTTGCATTGAATGCATTAGACACATAAGGTTCTACATGATGGGTTTACAATTCAGATTTGATAGTGACCTTAGTTCCATATCTAGTATGGAAAAGCATATGAGACCAAATAGAAGAAAGGTATCCTCTTATCTTAGCTATGAACTCTCTTGACAGACATATGGCAAAAAGAGTAGGGAGGTGATGAACTATAATTGATTGAATGTTTAAAGATGATAAGTTGATGATCATCGAGCTACAAAAGTGAATGCAAGACATTAAATCAGTTAATGTATTGTATTTTCATTGATGTCAACTTGATATAGTCTAATTGATCATACACATATTGTCATAAACTTGAAAGATCTAAAGAGACAAAGTTTATGTGGTCGGTAAAACATAAAAAATTTGTATACACCGAGTGACAGTGCACACCGATGGAAAGTGCACACCGATGGAAAGTGAACACCAAGTATTTCATAGTGTATACCAAGAACCGCAATAACCAAGAAAGTGTTACCAAGCAAGAGCTATTTACCAAGCATAACTAAAGTTTTCACCAAGCACAACTGAAGATGACAACTGATTAGAATTGGAGTTAAAGAATGACAAAACTACTTAGCTGGCAGGAGCTATATTTAGGGATTGACTGATTGATTGCTTTATTTTCAATGATCAATTAAACTAAAGCAAGAAGGAGATTTAAAGCATGTTTTATTCACATTTATCATGGAGAGATCTATGAAATAAAAATAAAGAATAGATTTATAGGATAAAGAAAGCATGGCAAGTTTTACGGATCAAGAAGTGATCTATGATAATAAAAAAACAATGAGATTGAGCGGCTAATCATATATATATAAAGAGACAAGGAATTCATTATGAAAAGAGGAATTATGAGTATATTTTGTGTGAATATAGAATTCTTCATGCAAATCTCATCATACAGGTTGAAGAATAGAGCCAAAAAATTATGCAAACACTGAGCAATAGAGAACAAAGCATTCACTAAGAAGAACAAAGAAAGGGAGAAAAGGAAATGAAGTATACGTTGATTAGAGAGGTATTATTGGACTAACAATAGATCTGAATATTTGCAAATAAAAGTTGTATTTTGAACAGATCATTTACTATATCAGTTTAACCATTGATTCAGAAAATCTCTTAACCAAGTGGGATTTAACAGTCCTTTTCTCAAGAGTATCAAAGGGTTTTCTTTTTGACAACATAGTGAATGTTAGGTCAAAATACAAACTGTTGGTTTTAAATCCTTTAATAAGGTCACACTTAATAGTGTGTATTGTAACCTTTAACAGGGTTGGCTCTTCACCGAGATCACTTTAGAAGAGTGAAAATATTTTGGGTTACCAGTCCCAGGTGGCTTTTCCCAACATTGGGTTTCCATGTTAAAATCTATGTGTAAAATGTGTATATGTTTCATTGCATTGATATTTTTCTTTACACATTATTGAAACTTGATTGGTCAGTTAACAAGTTTATTTGCTGCTATTTGATAAAGTCTAGAAAAGGGAAACAATATATCTTACCAAGCAGTTTATATTTGTTAGAATTATTTATGGTATATGTCTTGATGATTGGGGATTGTAAGATAACTGAGGAAATTATATTTAAGATATAAACTTTTGGTTGGATCTATTGGAATTATTTTAAGGCCACTGATTCACCCCCCCCCCCCTCTTAGTTATTCTAACAATTGGTATCAGAGTTGTGGTGCTTGGAAGAAAAGTTTAAAGGGACTTAAGCTAAAGATCACAAGATTAGTAAAAGGGATGTGCCTAAATTGAACAAGGACAACTTTGCATCATGGAAAAGTAGGATAAGAATTCATCTATTTGGTATTGGAAATGGTGTTACACAACACTTGGATACTAAATATACTACACCAACTGGACCTTTGACTGTTGACCAATTGAGAGAGAAATGTGAATACAATTCTATGATGATAGAACTTGATTCCTCACTATCTGATGTTGAATTTGAAGATGTGAAATCATGCACCTCTACAAATAAAATGTGGGATAAAATCAAGCTAATACATGGAGGAGATGCCAATATGCTGAGAGCCTAAGAGGAAAGTTTAATGACCTAAGAATGAAAGAAGGAGAGAACATCACTCAGTACAGTGACAGAATTAAAGAAGTTGTTAATGCTATCTGTGGAGTAGGAGGAGTACTTGATGAAGAAATAGTTGTAAGTAAAATTTTGAGAACCTTACTGCCTATTTATGCTATTAGAGTATCTGAAATTTAAGAAATGAGAGCAGTAGCTGGTAACAATGGTACTCTTGATAGTTTGACTGGTAGACTTATTTCATTTGAGATGAACAACTATAACAACAGTGTCTTACCTACTATTGAGTATGCATTCAAGTCTTCTATGAAAATAAGAAAATCTAGTAAAAAACACACTATGAGAAATGATAGTGACAGTGATAGTGATGAAAAAGAACTTGATGAACTTGAAGCACTAATAGATAGAAGATTACATAGAGGTAAAGGAATATACAAAGTTAAATTACCATTGGTCTTTTTTAATTGCAAAGAAATTGGTCTTTTTTCTACTAGATGCCCTAACAAGAGAAAGGATGAAAGAAACAATGACAGATCTTATGAAAATAAATATGATAGAAGTGATGACCGAGACTACAAAAGAAACCAACACTCTGAAAGGAAGAGATAACTGAGATTACAAGGACAAAGGAAAGGAAGGATTGTTACCTGGTAGAGAACAAAGCTGAAAATACTGACACTGATTTTGATGAAGATATTGAGGTAGTATTTGTTGCTATGAAGGATGACTTAGACGATGAAGAAAGGTATGTTGAAACAATACTCATATCTAAAGTTAGAAAAAATGATGTATGGATTATTGATAGTGGCTATACTCATCACATGACTGGAGATAAAGAAAATTTTGAAACTTTTGAATATTATAATGGTGGATTAGTTAGCATGGGTAATGACTCGCCTTGCCCAGTTGAAGGAAAAGGTACCATCATGTTAAATAATCTAACCAAATGTGGAAATGCATATTGGGTGAAAGGACTTAACTATAATATGTTGAGTATTTCATAGCTGAACAACATAGGACATTGAGTTGCATTTGAGAACAAAAAGGAAATGATCTATAATGGAATAGGAAATTTGATCAATACTAGTGAACAAACAAAAGGTAATCTATTCTATCTTGATAATATTAAGACCACTTGTTTATTGGCTAGAAATGGAGACATTTGGTTGTGGCATAAAAGGTTATGTCGTGTGAATTTTGACAACATGGTTAAGATAAGTAAGAAAAGAAAAGTGAGAGGCTTACTGAGTATTTCAAAGCCCAACCATGTTATGTTTAAAAATTGTCAAATGGAAAAAATGACAAAGTCTAGTTTCAAGAGAAAAACCCACACATCTAATGTTATTCTAGAGTTAGTCCATACTGACTTATGTGGACCAATGAGAACAAAGAGCTATTATGGTGATAGATACTTTATTCTATTTGTTGATGACTATTCTAGGATGATGAATGTCATGTTCTTAAAAGAGAAATTTGAAGCATTTAAGATGTTCAAATGGTATAAAGATAAATTTGAAAAACTAAATGGAAAAGAACTAAAATATTTAAGATCATATAGAGAAGGAGAATTTATTTTTGATGAATTCACTAACTTTTGTAATGAGCATGGGATTACAAGATAGGTTTATGCACCGAGAACACCACAACAAAATGGGATTGCTGAAAGGAGGAATAGATCAATTGTTGATTGTGCCAGAACACTGATGATTGAAAAAGGCATCACACAAACATTCTAGAGAGAATTTTTAAGTACTGTTGTCTATACACTAAACTAATTTCAATTGAAGAAAGATGCAAATAAGAAACCTTATGAGCTATGGTATGGATACACACCAAATGTGAGTTACTTTAGAATTTTTGGAAGTCAATGTTATGTACTGAAAGATGATAGAATTGGGAAACTTGAATCTAAAAGTGATGAAGGAATATTTCTAGGATATTCTACCAAAAGGAAAGCTTATAAATGTCTGAACAAATCTTCTAACAAAATCATTGAGAGTGCAAATGTTAAAGTGGATGAATTTTTTGAGAAAAATGAAGAGGAAAGCATAAAGGAACCTGATGATTACAACAAATTTGTCTACATTGAACAACCTGACACCTTGCCTGAGCAACAGATTGGAGCTACCAAGAAACAATGTGACACTACCAAGTGATAGAACAATACAATCGAGCAACAAGATGCACACATCGAGAATCATGAAAATGATTACAATGTTGAACCAAGTGATGAAGATCAAAATGAAGAACCAAGATTTGAACCTGTACTTGCCAGATATGTCAGAAGACACCATCCATTGGACCAAATCATTGGGGACAAAAGAGCACGAATGAGAACAAGAAGTAGGTCACTTAACAATAGATACTAGATTTGTAATTTTTATCCTAAATATGTTAATGTTGCACTTGAGAATCAAGAATGGGTTAGTGCAATGAATGAAGAGATTGAACAAATTGAGAAGAATAAAACATGAACTTTAGAACCTAGACCGAGTGATAAAAATGTCATTGTTACCAAATGGATTTTCAGAAACAAACTTAATGAGAATGGAGAAGTCATAGGGAACAAAGCAAGACTGGTATGCAAAGGGTATGCACAAGAAGAAGCTATCGACTATGGAGAAACCTTTGCACCCGTTGCTAGACTAGAAGGAGTAAGAATTCTATTTGCTTATGCTACTTTAAAAGGATTCAAAGTATACCAAATGGATGTAAAATCTGCATTTCTGAATGGAATACTAGAAGAGGAGGTATACATTTAACAACCTGAAGGGTTTGTTGATCCTAACAAGAGGAAAATGGTTTGTAAACTACATAAAGCCTTGTATGGATTAAAAAAAGCACTGAGAGCATGGTACAAAAGACTTCACTCTTATCTTATTAGTATTGGATTTATTAGAACAAGAGACAATAGTAATCTATATTTAAAATGAGATACTAATGATAAGATTTTGATTGCTAAGATATTTATTGATGATATCATATTTGGAGGTAATGATATGCTATGCAAGTCATTCACTGATGAAATGAGCAAAGAATTTGAAATGTCAATGTTTGGAGAGATCAAATTTTCCTTGGTCTATAGATTCTACAATAAGCTACATGTATCTACATCACACAATCAAAGAACATCAAAGAAGTTCTAAAAATATTCAAGATGGAGGACTCCAAACCAGTTGGAACACCTATGGCAACCGGATGCAAATTTTCAAAGGAAGACAAGACTACCAAGTCTAATATAATTGATAAACTCATGTATGTTGCACACACTAGACCTAATATAGCACATGAAATTGGTATAGTTGCAAGATTCTCTGCTAATCCTAAGGAATCACACATGATTGGTGTCAAAATAATTTTGAGATATCTGAAGAATACTGAAGACTATGGTTTGTGGTACAAAAAGGAAGGCAAATTTGAGCTACAAGTTTATACTGATGTTGATGGGGCTGGAAAGATAGATGATAGAAAGAGCATTACAGGAGGAGCATTCTTTATGGGTGACAAACTTGTCACATGGATAAGTAAAAAGCAAGGATGCATATCTCAATCAACTGCAAAAGCAGAATATGTAGTTGTTGCTACAAATTGCTCTAACATTGCATGGATCAAACAATTGTTGAAAGGTATGAATGAAGAAATTATAGACCAAGTCATTATCTATTGTGATAATAAAAGTGTTATAAACATCTCAAAGAACCCTGTGATGCATGCTAAGACAAAGCACATAGTTATTAAGTATCATTACTTAAGGAAACAAGTACAAGAGAAATATGTGATACTATAATATGTTCAATCCAAAGAAAAAATAGCAGACATTTTCACAAAATCATTGCCAAAAGATACATTTGAGTACCTAAGGAATATACTAGGGGTTTGTCCCTTGTCTACTAGTCACTAATCTGACTAGGATGTCACATCAGCCTACACATTATTAGAAGATTAATCATGTTGATGCAAGCAAAGCAAAGGAGTGAAATGACATATCAGTACAATGAAGGTACTCATCTGAACCACACACCAGAGATATTGTTGGCTAATACAGAGCTATATATTTATTTGGCATTGTTCTCAAAGGGAGAGAGATTAAATGAAACAATCATCCATCAAAGGGAGAGAATTGGAAAGATTTAACACAACACATCTATCTAGAAAAGGGAGAATAAATTCAACAACAAAGGGAGAGAGAAAGACAGAAGAAATAATTTATACAGCTATCCATTGAAGGGAATGACAAAAGGGAGAGTACACAACATAATCAAATCTAAGCTAAAAGAGCTTACCGAGACTCAGATATTTGAATTGGTTATACAAATACATTTGGTATGTTATGGCATGCTTTATACTGCATATTTCATATTGTGTTTCCATCAATGCCAAAGGGAGAGATTGATAAACTATAACTAATTGAATGTTTGAAGATGATAAGTTGATGATCACAGAGCTGCAAAAGTGAATGCAATACATTAAATCAGTTAGTGTATTGTATTGTCATTAATGTCAACTTTATATTGTCTGATTGATCATACACATATTGTCATAAACTTGAAAGATCTAAAGATACAATGTTTATGTGGTTGGTAAAACACAAAAGTTATGTATACACCGAGTGACAGTAAACACCCATGGACAGTGCACACCAACGGATAGTGAACACCGAGTAGTTCATAGTGTATACCGAGTGCCGCAGTAACTAAGAAAGTGTTACTGAGCAAGAGCTATTTACCAAGCATAACTGAAGTTTTCACCGAGTGCAACTAAAGATGATAACCGATCAGAACTGGAGTTAAAGAATGACAAAACTACTTAGCTGGCAGGAGCTATATTTAGGGATTAACTGATTGATTTCTTTATTTTCAGCAATCAGTTAAATTAAATAAAGAAGGATATTTAAAGCATGTTTTATTCACATTTATCATGGAGAGATCTACAGAATAAAACTAAAGAAGAGATTTACAGGATAAAGCAAGCATGGCAAGTTTACGGATCAAGAAGTGATCTATGATGAAAAAATGAGAAGATTGAGCAGCTAATCATGTATATATAAAGAGACAAGCAATTTATTATGAAAAGAGGAATGATAAGTATATTTTTGTGAAGATAGAATTCTTCATGCAAATCTGATCATACAGGTTGAAGAACAGAGCCAAGAAATTATGCAGACACCGAGCAACAAAGAACATAGCATTCACCGAGCAGAACAAAGAAAGGGAGAAAAGGAAATGAAGTATACATTGATAAGAGAGATATTATTGGACTAACAATAGATCTAAATATTTGAAAATCAAAGTTTTATTTTGAATAGATCATTTATTGTATCAGTTTAACCATTGATTCAGAAAATCTCTTAACCGAGTAGGATTTAACAGTCCTTATTGTATTGAGATACTCAAGAGTATCAAAAGTTTTTCTTGTTGATAGCATAGTGAATGCTAGGTCAAAAGACAAACTACTTGTTTTAAATCCTCTAACAAGGTCACACTTAACAGTGTGTATGGTAACCTTTAACAGAGTTGGCTCTTCACCAAGCTCACTTCAAAAGAGTGAAAATATTTTGTGTTACTAGTCCCAGGTGATTTTTCCCAACATTGGGTTTCCGTGCTAAAATCTATGTGTCAAATGTGTATATGTTTCATTACATTGATATTTTCTTTACACATTATTGAAACTGGATTGGTCAGTTAACACTAAGTTTATTTGCTACTATTCGGTAAAGTCTAGAAAAGATAAACAATACATCTTACCGAGAAGTTTATATTTGTTAGAATTATTTATGGCATACATCTTGATGATTGGGGATTGTAAGATAATTGAGGACATTATATTTAAGATATAAACATTTGGTTGGATCAATTGAAATTATTTTAAGGCCACTGGTTCACCCCCCCACCCTCTTGGTTATTCTAACAGAAGGTTTATGATGTAAATGTCTAGGAGGATAGAGAAATTAGGACTTGCATAAAGGATTAAACTTGTGTCATTGGCTAGACCTATTGTGTTTACTGATGAACCATCAAGTTGTGTTACCTTCTTTTGGAATGGTTCATACATGAGTCGTAATTGGTCAGCTATCTTCTTGGGCATCATTGAACTAGTAGCCCCACTATCTACCATAAAATTATATACTAGAAAATCTCCAATAATTAATGATACATAAAAGGAAGGTGGTTTTAAGTTCCTACCTTGAATGGCTTCTGATTTGGTAGTGCTACTTGGAATTTTCTTTTCTTGATCAATATTGATCAACACTGGCTTAGCTACATCATTTGTGAGTTTTTGAGGGATTTCCTCTTCACCCATAGCCTTCTTCAAGATTTTAGGTTGTCCTAGAATAGCTAAGGAATCCCACATGGTCATAGTCACATTCATCTTCTTCATGTTGTCCACAATGTTGAATGATATTGTTGCATGGACCTTTTGGTGTGCTTTCACCATTGTGGGTTCAACCTCCTTGGGAGATTGGCTCTCTTTGACTGGTATGACAATAGGTCTTTTTAGTATGGAAGGAAAATATGGATGTGATGACTTTGCAGGTGTAATAGCTTTTCCTCCATATTTTTCTTTCTCCATGTCTTGAGCTCTTCTTTTGGACCGAGTGTTAGCTGCAATTGAAGACTCACCATTTACTCCATTAAGTTCTTCACTTTTCCAATTAGGGAATGTTGTCTCATTGGATTATGGATCCTACTGGGGTATTGACCCACTAGAAGATGCTTTTGATTGGGTGTTTGAGGCATTTTGTGCCACGAGCACTTGGTTCACCAACCCATTCAAGCATGTAGCCTGATTATGTTGTTGATTACAAGGAAAGAATCATGTATTATATGATGAAAGATTGGTTTGAATTGGAACCATATGTCTAACTAGATTTGCAGAGTTGAGAGGTGATGGGTTGTAAGGTTTAAATGACCTCTGATTGAAATTCTGCCTCTACCCTTGATAATTTCCCTGATATGGTGGTCTACTTTTCTAATAGGATTGTCCTTGAGCTTGATACTACTGGTTGGGACCTTGATTTTTTTGTTTAAAGGGTGGTCTAACCCCTTGATTCTGTCTCTTTATACTAGTTAACTCATTACTCATTGTCTATAATAAGTTCATCTCTTGTTGACTACTCCTCAACTCTAGCAACTCTTCGGAAGAGCCTTCTTTTGATTCCTCATTGCTTGAGCTAACCTGAGGTGCTACCAAAGTAGGTATAGGGGTGAATGGAGGAATACTTATAGGCATATTGGGTTGAATTTTAGGGAAGATAGGCATGAGTGGCCTTGGTTCTATCATACTGGCCTGAATTAAACAATTTTCTGCCTTAACAGCTATGTCAAAAGCTTGAGGTAATGAAGTACCTCCCATGGATTGGATCATGATAGATATGTTACTATTTAAAATTTTCAAAAAATATAGGAAAGCATAATCATCTGAAGATCTCATGGAGATAGGGATCCCATTCCATGTTTTGAGGAATCTGTTGTTGAAATCTCTCGTTTGTTGTTGAGGGGCTCTTTTAATAGTCGTGAGTTTCTCAACTAGGGATAAATGATCTGACTTATCTTCAAAATATCTGTTGAGGGAGTCCCCAAGTTTGTCCCATGAATCAATGGAACCAACTACTAAAGTCCTAAACCATTCTAGGGATTTACCCTTAAAAGAGGATGCTAACAACTTAGTAGCCACATCTTCTTCATTTGTATGGTGTATACTACAGATGGTAGCCACATCCCTGACATGCTCACAAGTTGTTTTCTGACTTTCTCCTGTGAAATCAGGTAGACTTTTTAGTGTTGCTAGAGGTACATCATGATTTTTAGTAAAGTTCAATGGACTACCCTGATTAAAGGGTACAAATCCAAATTGTCTTATCATCGTAGGAACTGTGACTTGCTAAAATGAAACTGTATGGTTTGCACTTGAACTAGGGAGTGAAGTTAAATCTATTAAAAACTCTTTTCTTAAAGACCTTCCTCTCCTTCTTGAGTGGAAAATCAAGGGTCCCTCCTCTAAAACAGGTGGTGTAGACTATACTCTCCTTGTAGGGGATGTCCTTTGAGATGATATCCCTTTTCTTATTGTTGGAGGTAACTGCAAAAATTTTGAAGGCTTTGAACTCCCTGTTTATATCCTTCTCATAAACTTGATTTGACTGGATCTTCTTGTTCTTAACACCAATGGAGTCACCAACTATGCTTTTAAAATAACCACTCTAGGTCAGTACTATGCAATCAACACATCAGAGATAACATAGTCTTGAAAGATAAACTTCTTTTGTGGTCCCACTAGGCATGCCACAATTGTTATACACTAAATTTTGCACCCTATCAAGCTCTTAAGCTTAATAATCTAGTATAGCATGGGAATCACTTCTAGGTTGCGGGACCTCTGTTAACTGAAGTGAAACCTGTAATTTCTAGGCTAGTTCCTCTTGGATAATCATCTTATCTTGCTTTTTACAATGGAAAAGTAAACTTGCAAGGAAAAGGGATAGAGAGATAACTGAAAGGGAAATGTTGAAAATAAAAGTTAACCTACTAGGTGATACACCAAAAATGATATGAATCATAACACAATTATCAAAACTAGCATGAAACTCCTGAATCTAGTAGAGCACAACCTCCTGAATAGGTTTGCATAAGTATTTCCTAGAGAGACCTGAAATGAAATGAGGCTATTCAAGGAAAGAAAAGATTTCATAAACAATATCATATTCAATGGAATAGACATAGACTATGAACTGCAAACTGACATCCACTCCAACAAATAGGCATAGAAACAAGACAAAATGATAGGGGATTGAACAATATCCACAAGATCATCTAAATCAAATTATTTGCAGTAGTGCACAAAGATGTAGGAAGAAAGAGGGCTCAAGAACTCCAAGATTTATCTAATATTGATCACTATATTATGCTTCCATAAGAGAAAGTACAGATAGAAAAATGTCACAAAAGCCTTGCATAATCTAAATTCCAATGAGAAATTACAAACAGATGAAAACCTGAGGGAAGAGAGAATGTCACAGAAATTCTTGCATCAACTAAAAAACCTACTTACAAAAGCAACTAAAAATACTTATATACAACCTCCCCTAGCACATGGGATCGGGATCCAATACATTGATCAGATTTAGGGTAGAATTTGGGTTACAATAGATATCAAATAAACAATGCAGAAACCCTAAAACAATCTTTATCTATCCATTAATTCTCTCTAGAAATATCTTAGTTGATCATATAGCCTTAAAAATAACTTACTTTGCCATAAATTTGAGTAGATAGATCAGATAGATCCATCTACCCTCTCTGCAAGTTGAAAACGTCACCACCACCATGAAAATCCTAAAGATGACATTTAAATATTTGCTTTTGAATATAAACAGTCATAGGTGGCACAAAATGTTTGATCAACGACCTAGATTTGAATCTTTATCGAGTTTAAAATACAACTGTCGATCCTCTTTAAGTTACCTACGAGCACAAGATCTAATCTATCATGTGACACGCAGGTGTGATGCCTCAATGGTTAACTTTCTTCATCTTTACCTTTGAGGGATAGCGTCCACCATCCAATCTTCATAAAATTACTTTCCCTTTAACTCTACCTTTGGCAATGACCTTAGATCTGATATGGACATGTGGCAAGCAAGCACGTTCCCTTAATGGTTAAATAACTTCACCTTTCTCATCAAGGCTTTACGCCTACCGTCAGATCTTTTTTTTAAGTTATTGTACCTTTACTGCCTTTAACTTAGGACCTATGACATCATCAATTCTAGATGTCACCATGATGCAATGCCTCAATGGATAGATCTTGATCAGTTTTGGTTTAAGGCTTTATGTCATCCACACGATCAAATAAGACTTGATCAACCTTTACCTTACCTTCTGACTTCATCCTAGCCAACCATGGACATGTGTCATCAAGATGTGATGCCTTAATGAGTAGATCTTGAGCATCTTTGTTTCAAGGCTTCACACCTACCGTTAGATTTAAACTAACTTGTCTGCATGTTACCTTTACCCTTGGTTACCAGACTACAAATCACTTAACCCAGAAGGACATGTGTTGCAAGGGCGCAATGCCTCGATTGATAGAGCTTGGTCATGTTTTCATTGAGGCTTTACGGCCACCGTCAGATGAAAATCAACTTGACTGTCCTTTAAACTTGTCGATTGATGGGCTCAGGCTCTAAAAACCTACCACACATCACAATGACATGTTGCCTTGATGATTAAACATCTTCATCTTGATGATCAAGGGATCGTGTTGACCATTGGATGAAAAGTGACTTGCACGAGAGATGTATAGGGTAAAAAATTATCGGGAAAAAGACTTAGGAAAGATAAAAATGCATCCCGCCCGACTTAGCAAAAGGACTTAGGGAAAAGGTGACCCATTAGGAAAAAGATATGGCCCCGCTTACGAACAACTTAAGACATGTGAAAAAAAAGAAACTTAAGTGGGAAAAAGGTAATGAAGAATTAGAGCTGCCACTAGAGACCTAGGGTTTAAGGGGCTCTCATAAGGTTTTGCACTTAGGGCATTAACAAGCCATGAATCAGAGAGTAAAAAAGTGACCTAGAGACATGCAGAGAATAAAGAAAAGGCTATAAACCCTAAAAAAATCATACAATATGGGCTCTACCATTGTCGAAACCTCATTTACTCCACTTGTAGCCAATTTTAAATAGGATGGGAAAATTGGGTAACAGGTCTCATCAAACAACATGTCAATTATTGATTTAATCAAGAATTAATTTTTTTTATATTGTAAATCATATAATTTAACTAATCTCAATTGTGGTTTGAATTTTTTTGTGCAAAAACCTTTAGAGGAAAAGACTGCTTTGAAGAGGCTCCATTTTGATGATTCGTCAATAGTTTAGGATGTTCTAGAGAGACGTATACTTGTCACATGTATATTTTGTAGAGATTTTGAGATGACATATGCCACATTTTGTAAACGTTGTTCAATTTGGTGTTTATTCCATATGTGTATATGGACATACATACCTATTACACAATTCTCTATATAGAATATGAGTTTTGATATAATTTGTTCCTCATGTGCACTAGATGTATTAATCATGTTTATGGAATCATTGCATATTCTTTCTTATGTGACTGTCATTATTATTATATTTTAATAATATTTGATGTGTTTGAATAATATTTCTTATTTTATTTCAATAATATTTGATTTGTTTCCATAATATTTGATGCGTTTCGATAATATTCAGTGTGATGTCCCCTACTAGGAGGCTGCAAATTTTCAATGATTAGTATAAATCACTATATGTGTAAATCGGATTGACTTAAGAAATAATAAATAATTCCCAATACATTTTTTAGTTAACATACTTAAGCCCCAAATACTTACTTCTCTTCTAAAATCAACCTTAAGGAGGATGGGTATTTACTTGTCGGAGGGCCCTTCACACCAATCTACAAGTAGGCTCCCTCATGGCTTTGGGACCCCATCCATATTTTGTCTTTGGATTCACCTACCTTGTGAGGATTTAATATGTGTCTCCCTACACAACGCCAACCTATCCTCTTAAGGGGATATATCGAGTGATTAAGGATACTAATATCTCATGTAGTATAAACACATTAGCATAAAATTAAGGACTAGGTCATTAATTATATTGTTCTTTCCTGTATAAAAAAATGTACATGCATCTAAGTTAAATTAAGTGTGGTTGTGATATAAATATGAACCTTCTTCCCTTCATATCTCTAAACGTGAGGGAAAGGTCACACATTTTCATCATAAATGCACTTTAACAAGAGATACAACCTTTTTACCATTAGCAACTTTTCATTAGATCCTTCAACCTCAACATTTCACAAAGATTCATATATTCCTCTCCACTTGTACATGTACTTGAAAAAATTGCTTCATCCTCATTCTATTCATTGTGGGAGAGAACTGACAATGTGAACGCATCTAGTTGGGTGGTTTTACCCTAGGTATGGTCCCATTTTTCCTCTCAACCCATCCAAATGCTCATTGTCATATAACATTATTGTCAATGTCCCTTATGGGCCCTAAGTTCATAAATTGTTAAACTTTGATCAGTCATTTCTCACAAAGCATGACACTTACGAATGATCTTTCTGAACCTATAGGGTCATATGAGGCCCCTCTACAATAACATATCTCAAATTTTCAAGACTCAAAGTGGTTTTAGTAGGGAAATTAATTTTGTTGATGCAAAAATTGTTAGATGCATTCAATAGAAAGTTCCAAGGTAGCCTAAGTCTTGTTCTTTTCATTGTGGGCATGAACACATCTATTTGGGTGGGCTTACCCTAAGCATGGTCTCATTATACCTCTCAAATCACTCAAAGATGATGAATCATAAACTAATTCAATGTTTGAAGATGTTAAGTTGATCACCGAAATATAGAAAGATAATGCAAGACATTAAATCAGTTAATGGATTGTATTGTCATTGATGTCAACTTGATATAATTTGATTGGTTATATACAAAGTGTTAAAGACTCCAGAGAACCATAAATATAAAGGTTATTCTATCAGTAATGCATAAAAGATCAACATTTACTAAGTGACTACAAACACCAATGGGAAGTACATCCCGACGGATAGAGAAACCCGAAAGTTAAATCACAGTGATCCCTAAGAAAGAAAACCAACAAGCATTACTGAAAAGAAGAATCACAAGCATTACTGACAAGAATAACTTCAAAGTGATGCCTGACAGACAGACAACCTTGATGGAGATGCCCGAGGAGAACTAAAGTGTTGACCGAAGCTATCAAAGAGTTAAAACACCGAAAGGAAATGAAGTTCAAAAATGATAAAACACTTAGCTGGAAAGAGCTAAAGATAGAGCTAACTGATTGTTAACATTATTTTCATCAACAAGTTAAAGCCAAAGATAAGTAAAAGATTTAAAGTTTTTTTTTTATTTCATTTGTCAAAGAGATATCTATGAGATAAAACAGGAGTAAAGCTTTAAAGAAAGATTGGCGAAGATTGCATATCACGCCAAGAACAAGAAAGTCAAGAAATGAGAAATGGTGATATCATGTCTATAAAGAGACAATATAATTCATTATGAATTAGGGGAGTGAATAGAGAAGAAGGATGCTGGAGAGAAACTGATGAACAACAACTTCATATAGTCCTGATCAATCAAGCTGAGGAAAGAGCTACAGATTTTAGCAGACACTAAGCAACAAAGAAGCATAGCATCACTGAGAAGAAAGAACTAGAGCAAGGGTATTGAAAAGATAAATTGATCAGAAAGGTATAATGAGATTACAATAGATCTAAAAATCTGCAAGTCTAAGTTGTATGTGTGAACAATTCATTTACTATTTTAGTTTAACCATTGGATCAGAAAGTCTCTTAACCGAGAAGGACTTAACAATCCTTTCTATATTGAGATACATCCCAAGGAGTATCAAAATTTTTTATCATGAAGATAGCATGAGATGTTAGATACTATTTGATAAACTGCACTGGGTTTGGTCATAGAAGGTAGCACAGAGATGTTAGATATCAAGTGACAGACTATTCTATTTAAATCCTCTAACAAGGTCACACCTAACAGGGTTGGCTCTTCACCGAGATCACTTCAGAAGAGTGAAAATTTTGGGTTACTAGTCCCAAGTGGTTTTTCCCTTAACAGGGTTTCCACGTTAAAAATCCATGTGTCAATGTGTTTATGAGTC
>MU226241.1:0-12242 GCA_018584345.1 Thuja plicata
CCCATACCCCTTTGACCATTCTCTTCAAATGTCTCCATTCCCAAACCACTTCTCAGTGCCAAAATTTGACAAGTATAGGGGCAGTACCAACCCTATTGAGCATATATGAGAGTTCTTTGCTAGTTGCATCGAAGTCACTCATGATGAGACATATCTAATGCAACTGTTCCCACAAAGTTTAGCCAGACCAGCAATGGAACGGTTCTCACACCTACCTCATGGCATCTAATCTTGGGGAGAATTAGCTGAAAAGTTCATAGCTCACTTCCATCATAACATCGAGCGCAAGGTCAGCATCAAGGACCTTTGCGACATTAAATAGAAAGATGGAGTCTTTTGTGAAATTCCTACAGAAATGGAGGAACATAGAAAACCGTATAACATATAATGTTCCTGAACAAGACTTGATAGTCATGTTTGTTGACAATCTGATCCCAGACATGTCATTCACAACAGAGCTACAGTTAACACCGAACTTCACACAACTCATCGAAAGAGGAGTTTGTTGTGAGCAGAACTTGGTCAAACGAGGTATCCTTGCAGATCCCACACAAACGAACACAAATAAGAATGCAATGGAAAAAGCTAAGTGGTGGAAAAAGAACAAAAATGTCACTAGCAATGGTGTCATTGATGTAAACACGGTCAACTATGCGCAACCCAAGGTGTCACTACAAGGTGCACCTATGGAAAACCAAAACCCCACAGGGTCCACTCAACAAGCATACACCCAAAAGCAACCTCCCCCTATACAAGTGGCCAATGTATCAAACAGTCATCAATAGAATCAACGCAAACCACAGTTTCAATTCCAACAATGAGATTTCACACCATTGGGAGAGCCGATAGAATCAGCTTTACGAAAGTTGATACAATCAAACACTATCACTCTCCCAGAAATCAGGAACTTTGAACAGGATGAAAACAAACCAAGGTGGTATAATGACAAAGATTTCTATGAGTTTCATTGAGTCAAGGGGCACAAAATAGCCAACTGCTACCGATTGAAGCATTCTATTCAAGATTTGATTGACACAGGGATCATCGATGTGACAAATACTCAAAATAAAGGCACAACTGATCACACCATTTTCAATGATACCTTCTGTGATCACAACAAGGGAAAAGCCTCCAGGTCTGGTGGACAAACTAATAAAGTTAACTATACATATGCCAACAGTGACAATGTCATAAATTGCATAAATCCTTCAAATAATCATGTGGCCACAATCACTATCAAGGACCAAGGTAACAATTGCGTTGTAACTACGCATCGTGCTAGAGTCATCTTGCAAGGAGTACCATCCTCGGCTTCTACATCAGCCAATCCTATAGCAAACTTGGACCCACAAACAAGCATAGTGGACCAACTAAAGCGCACACCTACCCAGATCTCCATGTTTGACCTCTTGTGCATATCTCCACAGCATAAACTGGCACTTGACCAAGCACTTCAAAATGTAGCTATCCCAAGGGACATAACACCTAAGAGCTTGCAAAAAATTGTCAACCATATAGCAGCTAACAAACATGCCACATTCATAGACTGTGATGTGCCACCGCATAAACCCCTGCATAATGATCCTCTACACTTACTTGTCCAAATCCACAAAAGCGCTGTCCGTAGGGTCCTTGTTGATGGTGGATTTGGGTTGAACATTTGTACTCTAAAGTTAATCAAGAAAGTAGGCTATTCTGAATCAAGCATTGATGTCACAAGAAGGATAAATATTAGAGCCTATGATGAGGAGGAAAGGTCCTCTAAGGGTATTATCATTCTACCTATTCGCATTGGTCCGGTGGTCAAGAACACTCCCTTCCAAATCTTAGATCTTGAATTGGGATACAACATGTTACTAGGGAGACCTTGGATACATGAAATGCAAACTGTGCCATCAACATACCATCAATACATCAAGTTCCCTCACCAAGGAGAGGAGATCATCATAGAGGGAGATCCCAACCCCTTCCAATATTGCAATGCGGTCCAAATTAGCACTAATAACCAAGTACCATCAAACCAAGATGCAAGCATCCCATCCTCTTTAGAATCAAATCCCAAGGATGTCACACAAGCAGCAGGAAAGATAGTCATTAACTAGGATGCAAGTATCTCCTCCCCTTTTAATTCAAATCTTAAAGATGTCACAAATAAAGTAGGCAAGATATCCATCACGGACAAGGGATGTGGTGAATACAGATATGAAGAAGCCTTTACCATCATGCAATTGCCTCAAAACCCATGAAATCATGGCATGCCACAACCTGTTATTGTAACAGAGACTCCGCAGCCAGTTCTATTTAGATGTCCACCCACAACCTTTGTCCGATGGGGAGACATAGCGGAAGAGAATCCTTTTGAGCAAGACATCAATACCTGGTTATACAGAGACTCCCCTGAGACAATCCAACCACCACTACCTTTGGCAAACTACGGTAACAGTTACACAATGATACAAATATTTGGGTACGATGGTACAACCAAACTGAGGGCAAGGCAACAAGGCATATATGAATTGCCTCTCCCACCAACCCAAAGAAACACTAGAGGTTTGGGCTATGGACAACAAAGCACTATTTTGGTGATCCAAGATGTTCAAGTCAATCAAGAGCAAGTAGCAGAGATGCACCGGGGGCACAACACTGAGCATGTCCTAATAAGAAACATATTAGCGCAGTTGTTGCCTGCCGAAGAGGGAACCACACAATGCACATTAAACCTACACATAGCAATCGACGATAACCAAGGAAGTGAGACATCGGACGAACATTCCATTGAGACAGACTCCCATGAGTATGAGTGGAGATCTCTCCATGACTCTGAACCCTCAATCCCTTATTTTTTCCCTCAAGTCGATATTATCATAAATCTAGCAGACCTATTTGAACAATTGACCATTACCGAAAAACCCTTTATAGACAAACATATCATTCATCAGACCTCAAGTGGTGCGTCCTCATCACAGTCCAATTTTGTAGGCACCATATCAGCAGTCCCATTCAGTCAACCAAAGCCAAACAGTAGTAAAAGTGTTTGTCTTGTACACCCTGAGCTTATAGAGTGGGATCAACAAGGACCACCTGATCTTGATGTCTTTGAAAATGATGAGGCAATAGCTCATTTCATGGGACTGAGGGAAGGCATTCCATCAGGAGATCACAAGGTATGATTCTCTATCAACCTAGACAGAGCAGCATACTTCAGGGAGGAAGATCCTCTTTCCAGTCCACAAAAGAAAAAAGAACAAAAGAATAAAAAGCTAAAAGAAGACGTATCTTCTGGTGAAAACCTCACAGAGGTGCTAGAAGATGGAAAGAAGGAATTTCTCCCCTTAACAAAGGAGAAATCAGCATTGTTAGCTGAAGAGACAGAGGAAATCAACTTGGGGGATGAAAAGAACCCAAAGAACATCTACTTAGTGAAATCTCTCACCCCTGAGGAGAGAGAATAGTTCATCAGTTTCTTCAAGGCAAGAACGATCAATTTTACATGGTCTTACTCAGATATGCTAGGATTAGATCCAGAGTTGGTGCTACACCATCTCCCATTGCTACCAAATGCTAAACCTGTCAAACAGAAGCTAAGAAAGATGCATCCTCACGTTGCATTGTTAGTCAAGGCAGAACTGAAAAAGCTCCTAGACGCTAAATTTATCAGACCTATACCATATGCGGATTGGATATCTAATCTAGTACCAGTTACGAAGCACAGTGGTCAAATAAAAATTTGCACAGACTTCCAGGATCTCAATATAGCATGTCCCAAGGATGACTTTCCTTTACCAAACATTGATATGATAGTGGACCTAACTGCAGGGCATGAAATGCTATAGCTTATGGATGGCTTCTCAGGTTACAACCAAATAAGGATAGCACCAGAGGATCAACACAAAATGGCTTTCACATGTCCTTGGGGAACATATTTTTAGAATTTCATGCCATTTGGTCTAAAGAACACTGGAGCAACATATCAGAGGGCAATGACAACCATATTTCATGATCTCATCCACAAGACAATGGAAGATTATGTGGATGACATACTAGCAAAGTCCATACTTTGAAAGGATCATCTATAGGTTTTGGGACCCATCTTTGATAGAATGGAGGAATTCAAAGTCTGACTAAATCCAAAAAAGTGCGCATTCGGTGTCACAGCGGAAAAATTACTAGGGTTCATAGTATCACACAGAGGAATTGAAGTGGATCTAGCAAAGGTCAAAGAAATATTAGATATGCTGCCACCATGGAACTTGAGACAACTAAGAGGGTTACAAGGAAGGGTCCAATCAATAAGATGCTTCATAGCTCAACTGGTAGACAAGTGCCACCCATTCCAACATCTATTGCATAAAGACATCAAGTTCATATGGACAGAGCAATGTGAATAGGCATTTAAGATATTCAAAGACTACCTTCTTAAGTCTCTGATATTGGTACCACCAGTACAAGGTAGACCATTCCTTCTATATATCTCAGTGACAGAATCAGCATTCGGTGTCCTCTTGGCACAACATGATGATGCAGGAAAGGAGAAGGCTGTCTACTATCTAAGCAGGACCTTGGTTGGATATGAGCTAAACTACACACTGATAGAGAAGTCATGCCTAGAAGTTGTTTTTGCTTCCCAGAAGCTAAGACACTACATGTTGAGTCACCAAACAAAATTGGTCGCACATATTGATCCTCTCAAGTACCTATTAAGAAAAGCAACACTCACTGGATGACTGGCCAAGTGGGTAATGATCTTAAGTGAGTTCAACATTGAGTATGTAGACAAAAAAGTGATCAAAGGAAAAGTGATCACCGATCAACTAGTAGAGGCACCGATTCAAGACCACCAGCCTATTATCTCTGATTTCCCTGATGAATCTATGATGACACTACAACCGGCGATCGAGGTATGGAAACTTTACTTTGATGGATTGTGTACAAACCATGGAGCGGGGGCAGGGATAGTTCTTATCACTCCAGATCATGATACAATTCTGAAATCTTTCAGACTTAACTTCCAATGCACCAACAACATAGCAGAATATGAAGCATTGGTCATCGGTCTAAAGATAGCCATTCAATGGAGAATCAAGAACCTGAAATTTTTTGGTGATTCACAGTTGGTCATTAGCCAAGTTAACAATGATTACATGACCAAAGATGAGAAGCTCATACCTTACAGGGAACAGATGGAACAACTGCGCACCAAATTTCACTACATTCTCTTTGAGCAAGTCCCAAGAGCGTAGAACAAAGCAGTAGATGCGATGGCTACCATAGCATCACTGATTGATATGCCAGGTAACGATACCAAATTCCAATTTCTAGTGGAGCAACTCTTGGTGCCATCACATCAAGCATCTATCACAGAATCAACATGTGTCCTTGTTGGTCCTGAATCCCCATGGTACCAAGATGTCTTTAGCTATCTCCAAAACAATGCCTTACCCCCAAACTTGTCTAGGAACTAGAGAAAAGCCATCATTCACCAAGCCTCTAGGTATACCATCCTCTCAACTACTCTATATAGACAAAGTCTCGATGGAACATTACTACGTTGTCTCACTTCCATGGAATCCCAGAAAGCTTTGTACGAGGTACATGAAGGAATATGTGGAACCCACGGAGGTGGCAACAGCTTAGCTAAGAAAATAATCCGCATGGGATACTATTGGCCTACAATAGAGACAGATGCACACAAGCATGTTCAAAGATGTAGACAGTGTCAAATTCATGGAGACCTCATCCATGCACCTGCCCAGGAAATAAATCCCATCACATCACCATTGCCATTTTCAATGTGGGGATTTGACCTAGTGGGTAAAATAACACCTTCTTTAGCAAAAAAACACAAGTACATCATAGCAGCAATGGAGTACTTCACAAAGTGGGTAGAAGAAATTCCCCTCACTTACATCACTGAAAAATAGATAGCAATGTTCATGCTTAATCACATCATCTGTCGATACGGGATCCCCCAAACAATCCTGACAGATCATGGTACCCCTTTCCAGAACAAGGATGTTGAAGACCTATGTGAATAGTTTCACATCAAACAAGGGTTCTCCTCATTTTAATACCCTCAAGGAAATGGAAAATCTGAAGCTATGAATAAAACAATCTTGAAGATTCTGAAGAAAATAGTGAACGACTCAGGGAGAGACTGGCATTTACATCTTAGTCCCGCACTATGGGCATACAAAACTAGTGTGAGAACACCAATAGGAGCCACTCCTTTCTCCCTAGTCAATGGAACAGAGGCAGTATTACCCCTCAAAGTGGAAATCCCATCCCTAAGGATATCATTGAAGAACCTGTTTTCTGACGAAGACTATAGAGTAGCAAGGCTCAGTGAGCTAGAGTTACTAGATGAAAGAAGGCAGCATGCCTTCGACCACTTACAAGGCTATCAGAATTGCCTTAGAAGGAACTACCATAAGAAGGTGAAGCCAAGAACATTTGAGGTAGGAGGCCTTGTCCTCATGGAAAATCAAAAGAATCAAGAAGAGTGAGTCAAACCTGGTAAGTTTGAGCCTAACTGGCTAGGACCGTTTGTTATTGTCAACTCTACTCAGAGTGGGGCATTCATACTAGCAACACCAAAAGGAGATCAGATCCCTGGCTACATCAACAACATGCACCTGAAGAGGTTCTACCCTTAAAGGTCTCTATGGTTAAGGCATTTATCTGCATATCCACAAAATACCAAAAAAATACAAAAGTTACCTTGGTGAAAACCTAGCAATCAGGCGCCTTCGCGACAACAAAAAAAGCATAAAAGTAAAAAAGTAAAGAGAAACAACATCACTCTCTCAGTGAAAACTTGGCAATCAGGCGCTATTGAGTAGGTACCTTGGTGAAAACCTGGCAAATAGGCGACAAGTGTTCAAATCCAGCTTCACCATGAATGAGCTCCAAAAGCTTGAGCACACTTCAAAATGCAAGACTGACTACCAAAGCAATATCCAGAAGCACAATCCCCTCTGAGCACCCCAGACTTACCCATGGTTACTTATTGGTCCACCAGACTAGGGGGTGATTCCAAAAGTTCTAAAAAATCCTAAAAATTGGAAAACTCATAAAAAAATCCTAAAAAGATCAAAGATCAAGAGAAAATCAATCGTCATAAAAAACATTTAATAAATTGAAAAATCCCAAGGAATAAAACCAACTCGGTTATCCAGAGAGAAAAGGGCAAGCACGCCCAGTCAATCAATTGTCACAATCATCGGCTTTGCAAATCAGCATTGGGCCCATCTGACATAGCTTGATCAGCTACCAAATTGATCAAAACAAAATCTATCAATCAAAATTGTCACAATCATGAGATTTGCAAACAAGCATTGGGCACATTTGACACAGCTTGATCAGCTGTCAATACGATCAAAGCAATCAAAATATCAAACAATATTGTCACAATCATGAGCTTTGCGAACAAGCATTTGGCCCATCTGAAATAGCTTAATCAGCTACCAACATGATCAATCAAATCAAGCCAACCAAGCCTATCCAAAGAGTTGAGCCAATCAAGAGAATCCAACTGCATTGAGGTACCACACAAAAATGTTGAATAGGTCAGTCAAGTCAGTCAGATGTCAGTCTATATTTTGGGGTTATGTTCTTACGCTACTCCAGGATCCACCTTGTGAGGAGAGTAGCTATGATAGATCATGACTTATTTTATTTGATTGTTGTCTATTGAATGTTCACTTCAATTTCAGGGCCATGATGATTTAGGTTAAATGCGGTAGGCGCTGTCACTTATCTGGCAGCCACGCAGTTCCACGATCTGAGCTTAAACCTGGGAAAGAATTGGACATTCCTTCTCTTTTATTGTGCTTGTTTGCTTTATAGAATTAAGAGCTCACAACACTATTCAGATGGACTCTGAGTTTGCTTTGGAGTTCTATCTTGGTTTCTATGGTCTTTCCCTTTACGTTGCAAACAAGAGCTCATGATGCTATCCAGATGGACTCTAGGGGCGTAGGAGTTCTATCTTGTTTGCTTGGCTTTCCCTTTCAGAAATCAAGAGCTCACGATGCTATCCAGATGGACTATAGGGGTGTAGGAGTTCTATCTTGGTTTCTTTATTTTAGATTAATTTAAGAGGACAAGTGGTATCCAGATGGTCAATATCTGGGTGCTTTTGGCTCTCTTTCTTTTCAAATAGGGAACATAGTTGCATCCAGAAGGTCAATATTTGGGTGCACTGTGGGTCTCTTTCTATTCAATCTCTCTACTCCTTCCGCAATCAAGAGGTCATGGCGGTATCTAGGTGGTATGTTATCTAGATCATTCGATGCTCTTCCAGAATATCAGAAAATACAAAAAAGATGCAATGATGACAAAAATTGGAAACTGGGGTAGCGACTTGGGACATTCATCCTTTCTATCAGATCATATCCATCCAAAAAATGCAAAAATAACATGCTTTCTATCATTACATTCTATTGGATCAATCTTAGAGCACATCTATCCAAACTAACTTCTTTCTAACTAACACATGCATTACTTAGATATTTATGCATAATAGATTGCATTCATTAAGTGCATCAGAAAAGTACAAAAACGTGATAGTTACATACATGATAAAGCAAAAAACACAGGCATCCATAAAGAATCTCATATAAATGTGCATCTCATTTACACCATCCTGCATAACATGTCAGTATCATAGGAAAAGTAAATCATCCATATATGAGTCTGCATAATAGAAACACATTGCATATACATCTCATCATCTAATCATATAGAACATACATGTAGCAAGTAAACCATATGCAAAGTAAATCATGACACATAACTACATCTCATATAGATCAAAATATCTGAGTACAAATAAAAAGTCACAAGCCTGAACACAGAAGGTAATCAACATGTATATCATATATATATCAGTCTATCCTGATACAAAAAATGGTACTACTCAGTGTATACAATGCATCACTACAAAAATGGTACAAGGAGCATGATCAACAAGAGCTTCCCCCACCCTCGCCAGAAGGAGCACGAGGGTGGGGCAGGCATGTCTGAATCTGTCCTGTGAGAGGACTCCGGAGCTCAGACACCACTGCTCTGGGAATGTTGAGCCCTGCTGGATCTCTGCAAGGCAGTATATCTGGGAACCCTCTCTGTAGCAGGAACTGCACCGTCATAGTTCCATCTCCAATAATCTATCTCCCTCTAAGCCTCTCGCCCAGATCTGTAGTATCTATCCAAAATATCTCTATGGGATACATCCTGTACACTGTCAATAAATGAGCGGACCTCAGCCCGAGCCTGTTACTCTCTGGACTCCACAGTTGTAACACGGGCCTCCAAAGCAATGGCACGAGCATCAGATAGGGAAAGACAGACCTGAAGGTCCTAAATCTCATGGGTCAGGTGCTCCACCTCTGAGGGATCATCGTCCATCCCCCCCATAGCCACATCCAAATCACCCTCCTCCCACTCTCTGAAATCTCACCAGTGCTACTCCTGCTACTGCCACTCTCCTCCGAGGAACCAGTCTCAGCACTCTACTCATCAAGAGCCTCCACATCTATATCAGCGAGCTCTACATCCACATCCTCTATAATGACCCGATCCTCATGTTGGGGAGCCAAAACTGCCGATGTTCACCTACGTACTCTACGCACCAACTGGGGTGCCTCCTCCTCCTCCAAAATAGCCCCCAAACCAACTCTGAACACAGTAGAGCGCTCCCCACTCCTACCACTGCCAATCCTAATACCACCACCAGCACCCCTGGGACCGGGATCATCCCCTAGATCATCACCTCTCCCTCGACCTATGTCCCTCCCACCATCCCTCCCATCTCTCCCTCATCCACCATCCCATCCACCATCCCTCCCACCCTATCCACCACCCCTCCCTCCATCATGGCCTCCCCTACCACATCGTACATGTCGAGCCCTCTGCATGATAGTCCTGGGAACAAGACGTGAAACATCTATCAAAGTGATAGGACGATGCAACAACCAATGGGCATCATACTGTGGAGTAGTGCCTACAAAATATAAGTCAACTATTAGTACCAGAGAAGATATACACGAGTATCAAAGAAAGATATAAGCACAAATCAGAAAGGAGAAAAGAAGTACATAAGAAATCACAAAAAAGATAAACCTAGGTCAATAGTATTAGAACGCCAGGTCCATGCTACAGGAAGCAGTCCTAAAAACTCAGTGCATGCAGCATCAAGTGACACTACATCACCCCAGACACGAGCATCCCTCGATGGCCGAGCAAAATAGGCATATGAATCTGAAACATCCTGTTGCTCACCAAACTATCGTAACACCCTGTCGGTGTTATGGAAATCAATCATATGTACATGGTCACTAACATGACCAATCAGGTATCTTCGCTGTCTACAAAATAGAAGATGGATATCCTCACCATCCCAAACAGGACAATCTCGGTAAGGTCTCCAAATAAAATATGGAATCATGTCAAGCTGCTGTCACCAGTAAGAAAGATGACCCATATGGGTCTGAACAATAGCACCATCATACATATATACATACGGCCTATCGGTCGGGAGAGCTCGGGCACCTACAAGACAGTAGACAGCTATATGCTCCCACGCCCAAATCTGTAATAATGTGGGCACCACAACCCAGTGACTTACCATCAAGGTAAGCCACATACATCATATGGAAATGCATGTGGGCCAACATGCATGGGCCCCACACAAAGATAGTATGGTCTCAGACCATACTCTGAAGAACACTACCAAACCCTACAGAAAAACCACGATGACACCGATCGGGGCAAAGGATCCCACAAATCAAACTACCCAGTAGTGTGGATAGTCTATCTAGGCCTAATCCGAATCTCGACCACGGAATGTCATAACCGACGGCAAACCTGAGTTGATCCCAGGGCAGTCCAGTGAGCTTAGTCAAAGCAGTGACACCAGTATGGGTGGAATACTCCACCAACTCGCCCTGGATAGGGAGTTGGAGGATGCGATACACATCCTCCAAAGTCACAGTGCACTCCCCAGTGGGAAACTAGAAAGTACAGGTCTCCAAATGCCATCGCTCTACAAGAGCGGAGATCAGACCCTTGTTGTTCATGATCTCAGGCATATAGTAGATCCAATATAATCCCAGGTCATAAAGTACTGACCTCTCATCCTCTGAAAGCTGAAATTTGTAAATGAGTCCCGCTGGCCTAGACTCTCGACACCGCAAGATACGCCTAAAAAATTACATAGAGAGTACAAAAAATTAGAAAATTATCAGTTTCATATATTGAGGAACGTAACAGAAGCTAAAAGAGACAGATAACTGACAAAGACATCAGGCATACAGTGTTAAAAACTTGATTGAGACATTAAACATGGTCAATTGCGGTACTTTTATGTGATTGCGGCACCTAAACTACAAGTGCAGCACTCAAATAGCAATTGTGGCAATTTAAATAGGCAAAGGTGACACTTTTATCAAATGCGGCATACAATCAGCAATTGCGGCATTTAAATCGCAATTGCGGCAAAACTGCAGGCGATTGCGGCAAAGCATAAATTTTTCAAAAAAGTACAAAATTTAAAAGCAATAAATGTCACGCAAAGCAAAGAAACTCACCGAACGTCCAGAGCCAGCAGGTCAACGGTACGAACGGACTCGATCAGATAAATGTACAACACCCGGAAGCCCCGCCATCGCTCGAAGACAAGAAGAAACTGAGGCAAAAATCAATAGCAACTTACCAAAAATAATCAGAGCTCCAAATCGCAAAGTGACAAATGAAGAGCTCTCTTAGCTACTTATAGGGGTTCTGAGAAACCCTAATTTCACCCAGGAGCTCCAAAATTCCTTCGCGGTCCCCGGAAACTTCAAAGGTCAATTACAGGGGCATTTTAAAGTATTTTTCAAATCTGTCAGCTACCCAGTTCCACAATTTGTAGTTTCAACAAATTAACGCTTGTCTCGTGACTTTTCACTCAAATTTGTTGAGGGGGCATAAATACACCTACTAAATGCCGGGGCAAAATCAAAGAATCTTTGACACACTATGACAAGTCACATCACATCAAAGAGGGGCAAATGTAGACACCCTAAAATGGACAGGCTTGCGACTTTACATTAAAAACACTAATTTTCATCTATTAATTAATGGTTTTTTAATCATTAATTAATCATCTATTTTCTTCTAAATTCATTCCCCAAATCATTTAATCAAATTTCCAAAATTAATTAAATAATTAATTTTATTTAATTAATTAGCTTTAATTGATTAAT
>MU226241.1:12342-46010 GCA_018584345.1 Thuja plicata
AGTTCTAAATGTGAAAGTGAAGAAAGGAAATGAAATTCAATTTGGATAAGTAATGTAAATATGTTTGTAAATGATTTCATTAAGGGAACCTTAAGGAATGTAAATGTGAAGTAGTAATGATTTAATGAAATAAATAAATAAATTGTTAGTTGTAATTTTTGGTCTTAAGACCTGATTCATTATGGGTTCCCTGGCGGGGACATTACAAATCCCAAAACATGAATTCACATAGAGATATCCATAAAGAATAATTATTTAACATGGATTCACAACAAAATTCCTAAGGCTAATCCCTAGACAAGGATTCATATAAAATCTCCACAAGACTAATCCCTGAACATGGCTTCAAATAGAATTTCCATAAGACTAATCCCTAGACATTTATCCATATGGAGATGATAATTTTCATAATAATAATCCCCCTAAAGCCTTCATGTGCACCATACATTTCAAGTGACCCCGTGAGCAAAACAAAGCCACTCCATGTGCAAAAAGGTAAGAGTTGACTATCATAACACGTTTTACTTTCACTAGTTGATTTTGTTGGAATTTGTTAAAGATGATCTGAGTGTTGGTCATGGTAATGTATTGTGGTGTTGTCATTTCTGGAAACATGATGTATTGGAAGAAAGAGATCAATTTTAATGATGGTGTTGAAGGTTTAATTTAAGAAATGACTAAGTGTTCAATCAACCGAGAAGAAGATAAAATGTATGAAATAGTCAACCAGATCTAGAGTTGGGGATCGAGTTAAGGTGTGTGATCATACATTTATTACCTACAAATGAATATAATACTATGTCTACGATCACATCATCTAGTTTGAAGATATGTGCAAGTTATTGAGGATTCAAGCGACACCGACATGAAGAACATGAGACAGACAAAGAAAGTTTGGTTAGATCGGTTTCCTGGTCTATTTAATATTTATAAATAATTGTTTGCAATTTGATTAATGTTGTGTTGACTTTATTGAGTTGATCAATGCATTTTGGCACAATCAGATTTGATTTTTATGTCGGTGGGTAAAATATTTTAGGTCAAAAGGTCAACTTTGATAAAGTTATTATAAAATAAGGATGAGATTGAGATTTAGGGTTAATCAAGGTGATGTTTAGATGACGCAATAAGAGATTGTGATTGTATGAAGCTGTTTGATGCATAAGGCATTGTTGTGAGCTAAATTGAAGTATATCTGTCAAATAGAGAGTGTCATTTTCATATCATTTATTCTTGGGTATTTCTCAAGGCAATCCCTAACAGGTTGTAGCTTAAATCCTTTAACAAGCTCACTCCTAATAGGGTAAGTAGGATCTTTAATATGATCTGAAGTATAAATCCTCTAACAATGTAACTCTCAGAAGGAGTTTTAAATCCTTTAACAAGGTAGTTATTAACAAGACTTGTATTAGCTTGTAATCGGGTATGCCCTTAACAGGGTGTTTGTAATTGCTCCTAACAAGGAATATTTCTTTGGTTCACTAGTCAAATTTATGGATACCATTACACACATGGTTTTTTCCCTCTAACAAGGGTTTCTATGGGAAAAATCTTGTGTGTTGAGTCTACATTGTGTGAATTCTTTACTTGTGAAGTTTCTACATAGTATTTTCATTTGCATTTTGGGTAGTGTGGGATCTATTTAAGAAGATTTACATATTTGTGGTTGAATTGATTCACCCCCCCGCCCCCCCCCTCAGTTCTTTTAAATACTAATAATTGGTATCATATCCTTATTCCCTTGAAGAATCCTAACAACTCAGGGAGGATCCTTAAGAAAAATATGGAGGGTTTGTTGAAGCACAAGTGGCAACTCAAAGAAGATGGATTGCTCATTGAGGAATTGAAGAAACAACTAAAGTATTCAAGAGCTACAAGATAAGAAATCGTTGAGAAACTAACTGAGAGTCAAGACTACATTGAACAATTGTCTGAACAAAGTAGATCTAATGAATTTTAAATAGCCTTGGAAGAATTGTCACAAGAGAATGAGAAGTTGTATGAGGACAAGAAGAACATAAAGAGAGAACTGGAAGCTTTGTCAATCAGGTTGGGTGAAGAAATGGAAGCAAGGAAGAAAATAGAGGAAGCAAAGACAATTGCAAAAGAATCTCTAAAAGAAAAAGATGAATCCCTAAAAGCTAAAGTAGATGAGTTTTTCAAGTCTGAACAAGAGGTTGGTATATTTCATGGATGTTTACATGAGACAAATGAGAGTCTACAAGAGACTATTGAAGGAAATAAAGAAGCCCTAAGACAGAATGAGAATATGATAAATGAGAATGAGAAACTAAAAGAAGAATGGAAGAAGGCTAATGATCTACTGAAGAAATTCAATGAGAGAATTGCAAAACTCGATGAGAAGACAAGGAATCAAAGAAGGAGAAAAGAGACCATAGGCTTTGGATACACCGGTAATACTTCTTTTGAAGTTGGTGAATCTTCTGGAATAAAGGAGATCAAAAATGAAGGAAAGTCTCCACCAAAGGTAAAAAAAGGAGATTATAGTAAGAAATCCTACAAACCTATGTGTTTCAATTGTCGTAAGGTAGGTCATAGTGCAAATGTATGTAGGAGAAGATCTATAAATAAAGAAATTATTGTTGATGGATATTATTACAACTACAATAAGTATGGACATATTTCCTATGATTGTAGATCTAGATCTAGTTGTAGATCTAGTAGCTTTGATGGTTACCATTACAAAGGAAACAAATGTGGTCACAAAGTTGATGAGTGAAATTCAAGAGTTATCAATCAAAGGTCACCTATGAAATGAGAAATTTCTTACGAAAGAGAGGCAATTTGATGTCACATGCTCAGTTTGTGTTAACTATGGACACATGGTTGTGAATTGTAGAATGAGGACTACAAGAGGTAATGATGGACCCTAGAGAACAACTGGTATGGCATGCTTTCATTGTCACAAGATTGGACATCTAGCAAGGAATTGCAGGTTAAGCAACCAATTAAAAAACTACTCAAGCAATTATAAAGGAAAATGAACTGTAAATGTAGAAGAGGTCAGGAAAGAGATGAACAAAATTTGGAAGAAGAAGAAGGAATATAATAATTCATCGAAGGAATCCACATCTTCATTGGGTGTGGAGATTTCTTCATCAAACTAAGCATTCATGTGGCTTAGAGGGAGAAAGTATTGTCGAATCCATCTTCAGACCCCCTATAGGGGTGTGGTAAGATTTATCAACATTTTAAGATGCAATAAGGAATTTTGGAATATATTGTAAATTTTTATTGAATTATATGGTTTTTTGATCATTGGTATTGAATTCTGGGTCAATCAGTGATAAAGTGAGTTCTATCAGTAAGTGCATTTAATGTGTGCATGTGAAGGTTGATAAAAAGGTTATTTTTGGATTTCATTCTTACCTTGCGCATTGTGAAAGTTATTATGGAGCTAAAGAAGCATTGAGTGAGCTATTTTTTGTCATCTAAGCAACAAAAGGAGATTGTTCATGAATATTTTGAGGTATTTTTTAGTTATCTACTTTGTGGTTGATAATTTAAGATGGATACTCCTTAATTGATTGATATAACTGAGAGACCATGATCGGAGTTCAAGAAACATCCATTCAAATCTATAGAACATGACCCAATAGGTGCCCTTACTTGCGTGCCCTATGGTGTTCTATATGTAGAGGATGTTAGAGCATATAGCCATTGTAAATTGGAAGACCTAGGATCAGGGGCAGTACATGAACTAAATGATACATTTTTTATGACAACATGGTGTTGAAAGATGATCACAAATATATAACAAAAAAAGGTTTTCATCATGCAGATAGCTTTCCTGATGAATTTGAGGATGACCAGGTTAGATACGCCATGAGTAGAATTCATGATGAATTCATGTGGCTGGACCAACCACATAAGATTACTAAGGAGGTAATTCATGTAATAACTGATCTATGTGCAACCAGTGGTGTGCCTATTATTTGAACCATTCCGAAGGAGGAAGTGATCAGGCTAACAAAATCAAAGTGGGATGGTCATGTGATGACTATGAGTGACATTATAGATGAAGAGGTAAAGTATGCTTCTATGGTTATTGGATATAAAGTATATCATTCTAGCATAATGAAAACCATAATTGGTGGTGATATTCATACAACACATATGATGAGTAAGGAGAATGAAGATTTTAATTTGGAAAAAAATTTGAGAGAAAAATTAATAGTGAATATGGATAAGATTAGGAAGGATAAGCGACATAAGTTTAAGTATGGACAGGTAATCATGTTCTTCTTTTTCTACTTTCATAACATGTTCCCTGGTATCGGTAACATCACATGGTCAGATAATTCTCTATCTTTCATTCAAATCAACAACTGTATCAAGATATTAGGAAATGACTTTACAAGAAAGGTATGGGGATACCTTAAAGATTTTTAGAAGAGAATGCATGAGAAGGAAAGAATACCATCTACTATTGTGGAAAAATACAAGGATAGAATATGCTTCATGGTAGACATGGGTACTTGTCAAATGGAAGAAGTTGATCCAAGGACCTCATGGGTGATACTTATGAGTTATAAAATGGAAGGAAATATGTTGGCTATTTATGCAGAGAATTTTTTGGCTCAACCGATAGATGCCAATACTCCAAGGTTTGGGAATTATGAAGAGAATTCTCTTAAAGTACACTGTGACTTGATGAAACTAGTTATTGAGAGAAAAGTAAGAAAAGATGTTAAACAATTCATGAATTTGAAAGGTTTCACTTAGGAGAAACTAGAGATAGAAAGGACAAATCATGTTGTAGAGAAAGAAAGTACATGTGGTGGAGCTAGAGATGTAGATGAATTTGAATTTATTGGTATAACTAGTAGTGTCCCAACCAGTCAATAGACTAGAAGTGCAACACAAGTTAAGAAGTAGAAACCTTCTCCTCCTATCATAGAAAAGAAGAAACTAGTTGATAGTGCTAAGAATAAGGCTACAACAGTTAAGGAGACACAAAGAACAACAAAGATGATAGGACAAAGGAAGAAAGACAAGGCACACATAGATAAGGGAGCTACAATTGAAGATAGTGAGAGAATAGAATTAGAGAAATATCAGAAGGAGCTAAAATCCAAAGGGAAGAGATCCAAAGTGGTAGGCTCTCCCACCACTAAATTTGTTGAATATGGATCTGTTAAAGTTGATTTTGGAAATTTTATCTTTGTTGAAAATATAGTGCTTATACCAAAGAAGTAGGGTACATTAGTTGGTGTTAGAAAGTTCTATGATAAGGTTAACCAAAAATACCAAAGGTTGATTGAAGATTCTATTGTTTTTAGCATGCCCAAGTTGAGAAAAGTGGATATTGAATTGCTAGGTCAAAATAATACAACATTATATGATAAAATTGGTGCAAGATAGAAGGGTGCACTTGCAAGGGACAAGTTGGTGAAGTGTGTTTTTTTAGCCTAATTCCCTATTCTTTAGAGGAAGATATAGATAACAAGGTCAAACAGATAAGACCTCTACTCAGAACAAGAACATGGGATACACAATTGATGATTGGGGAAACTCAATTAGTGAAGGAAGAAACAAAGGACATTATGAGAAAATATTTTGTCCTAGAAAAAGATAAGGGTGAAGGAACTTCCATGGACATTCAAGATGAGTCAGTGAGAGAAAAAGAAGATGATCCAGTGGTTACTCAAATTGATGAAGGATTTAATATTGATGGTGTGAAGGTCACACCTGATGAACTCAAATATGAAATGAACAATACATGAGAATTCCCTGTTATGGAGGTACATGATGAGAAAATAGATACACAAGAACAATAGAAAACACATGAGGTACATGATGCACCTAAGACATAAAAGGAAGAAGAACCAGTAAGCATAGGTTTCAGTTAGGCTATGACTGATGACACTCGAGGGATAGTTTCTACTGATGAATAATAAGAGAAAGAGAAGGCAAAGGAATTAAGAGATGGTGCTACTCAAGAAAAATAGGTAAATGAGGAGGAAAATACTGAAAATGAACAAAGTGAAGACAAGGTAACACCTCCTACTCAATCCAAAATAAGCATAGATGATGATATAAAGATCAAAGGATAGATTGACTTAAGCACCATGAGCCCCAAAGAGGTGATAGGCTTTGTTGTGGTGATCAAGTCTAAAGAAAAGCATAAAAATATGCAACAGGAATCTTAGGTAATACTGACTGCTAGAGATTTGTTTTCAGAACTATTGAGTAATGCTATGTATGATGAGAAAGCTACACATATAGATTAGTAAGCAAATTTGGTTGCTGAAATCAGAGATGAGATGAAAATTTTAGAAGATGCAACAATTTTGAGAGCAGAAAAGGTATATGAAAAGAAAAGATTAGAGAAATTGACTCATTCAATTGTTACCGACAACAAAACTCTTACATTGTTTGTTAACAAGTTGAAGGATGCATTGACTGAAGGTGGTAAGATTCTAAAGTATATCTTTGATTTTTCTCAAATTTTGAAAGATTTAGAGAGGAGTAAAAGTGAAGATCAACAAGATATTTGATTACTTGTTGTCAATTTTGATCCTATACATGAGACTGCTATTACATTTTGTGCAAAGGTTAGCAACCTACACAACAAGTTGAAATCAAATAGAAGTGAGTAAGACCAGATAATTGCTAACTTGATGGAATTACAGAGTTTGATGATCCCCAAGATAGATATTTGCAACAAAGTGTAAAGGAAGCTCATAAGACTTTGGCATTTCATAATGTGTGTACAATTGATGGATTAGAAGAATTAGCATTTTTGCTAAGGGGGCAGATTACAACTGTGGAGATTTTACTAAAGAATTGGGACAATGATCTACATACTTTAAACATTAATTTTAGTGATGTATTCAATAGATGTAACTAGGTGGTACTACTCTTAAAATAATACAAATTTTGACAATTTTTGTCATACCTTTGTCATTGTTATCAAATGGGGAGTAAATGTACTGATGTACTTAAGCTAAAATTTGGCTAAGTTCATGAACAATGTAATTGTGATGGTGTAGGGAAGTAGTTTACATGACTATAATTCCTACGAGGAGGAATGGTAAAGGGAATTAGTTTACTACTTTACAATGTAAGTTCTTTTCATTTCTATAGTAGATTAGACACTTACACAAATTTCTTGTTTATTTTTCTAAGTGTTTCCATCAATGCCAAAGGGGGAGATTGTTGGCATTTGGTGAAGATGATATGAGTATTGATCATGGTAATGTATTGTGGTGTTTTCATTTATGGAAACATGATGTAATGGAGGAGAGAGATCAGCTTTACCGATGGTGTTTAAGATCTAATTGAAGAAATGACTAGGTGTTCAGTCAACCTTGCAGAAGAAAGAATGTAAGGAACAATCAACCAGATCTAGAGTTGGAGATTGATTTAAGGTGTGTTATCATACATTTATTATCTACATAGGCATATAATGTTAGGTCTATGATCACATTAGATAGTTTGAAGATATTTGCAAGTTATTGAGGATTTAAGAAACACCGATAGTAAGAACAGGAGACAAATAGAGAAAGTTTGGTTAGATCGGTTTTCCGGTCTATTTAATGTTTGTAAATGATTTTTTGTGACCTGTTTAATGTTGTCTTGACTTTATTGATCTGACCAATTTGTTTTTGTGCAATTAGATTTGAGTTTTATGTCCACGGGTAAAACATTTTAGGTCAAAAGGTTGACTTTGATAAAGTTGTTATAAAAGAAGGATCGGCTTAATATTTACAGTTAATCAAGGTGATGTTTAGATGATGTGATAAGAGATTGTGATTGCATGAAGTTGTTTGATGTATAAGGAAACACTATGAGCTAAATTGAAGTGGATCTATCAAACTGAGTGTGTCATTTTTATATCAGTTATTCTTGGGTATTTCTTAAGGCAAACCCTAATAGGTTTGTAGCTTAAATCCTTTAACAAGGTCACTCCTAATAGGGTGAGAAGGATATTTAACAAGATTTGAAATATAAATCCTCTAACAAGGTAAATCTTGGAAGGAGTTTTAAATCCTTTAACAAGGTAGTTCTTAACACTTACATTAGCTCTTAATAGGGCTTAAGATACTCTTAACTAGGTATGCCCTTAATAGGGTATTTGTAATTGCTTGTAATAGGGAAGATTCCTTTGGTGTACTAGTGAAATTTGTGGATACCATTCCATAAGTGGTTTTCTCCATCTAATAAGGGTTTCGATGGGAAAACTCTTGTGTGTTGAGTCTACATTGCGTGAATGCTTTACTTGCTAAGTTTCTACATAGTGTTTTCATTTGCATGTTGGGTATTGTGGAATCTATTTAAGAAGAGTTTCACATTTGTGGTTGCAATGATTCACCCCCCCCCCTCTTAGTGTGTTTAAAGACTAACATATTTGGAATTTTTTTTAGTACTAACCCCCTTTGCGTCTTTTTTCTTTGCTTTCACTTTTTCTTTTTACTTTGTTTGTGTGCCCTTATGCATGGATGTAGAGTTAAGATCCTTAGTTTGGTGCTTATATCCTTAAACTTAGTGATCTCTCTCTCTCTCTCTCTCTCTCTCATGAGAATGATATTGTCTCATACTCCTAAAGTGGGGGCTAAATGAACCATCCTAAAAAGTAAGCACTTAACTTGTGCTTATTTTGGGATTATTTTGTGCCCACTTTAGTGTTTTCCTTATGGTAGGACCTCATATTGCACTTAAGAGAATAATTAATTCAGATATAGGTCATCCTCCTTCTCTTAACTCAAGGTTAGCTCCAATTTCTATGCATCTTTTCCTATTTTTCCTCCATTCATAATTAATTTCCCTTTTAGGTCCTTTTACATGCATTTTACTTCTTAGAAGTTTTCCTGATTTCCTGACAAATAAGGCCTTTCAGACTTCCCTTTTTGCACTCAACCCTAGGTCCCGGGATGGCTTTACCAAAGTCTTCTTGGACAAGTCCAAATTGGGTCAACCTTGTCCTGAACTAGGGAAACTTAGGTTAGCCTTGTCCGAACGAATTTTCATTTATTGGTCTCTAGGCCTAATGCAGGGTTATTTCTCTTAGGTTCTTAATCGAGGTTGGCCTTATAGAGTCTGAGTCCTGAAATGTCTATAAAAGGAGACCTCTTCCCTTCATTTTCATATCATGACATACATACAAGCTATTATTAGGAATTCAAGAGATTCAAGTGAAAGAAACATCCATTGAAGGCATTCATCATCAAGCATTCAAGTCATTGTCTTCCAATATATAGCTCATTTCCCCATTGAAGGCCAAGTAAAGGAGTTTGACATCAAGGAAGAAGATCTACATTTCTACATCAAGTCTTCTCATTCTCTCTCCTCTTCTCTTAAACATTGAGGGGAATTACAAAATCTACTACATGATTTTTTGTCTTACATGATTTCCCTTTTAGTTTTTGTGTTGATTCAAAGCTATTGCATCAATATTCTTGATCACATTCTAAGGATAATTGCATCTACATGAAATGATAAACTCTATTATTTAGATCTAATCTCTTCTACATGTCATATTTATTTCAATTAAATCTATTTTATTTGAAGGTTAATTACTATCTAGGGGCTTGACAAAGGCAAGCGGCTCCCCCCAATAATTTCCCCTTCTTTTCTGTGTGCAAGAATAGGTGGCACAATTGCAAATCTAAATTTTCAGGGTTTCAGAAGCAGGGACTAATCCTTCATAGATTCCATCAATTTTTATGCTTCCAAGACAAGGATAAGTGTCTTTAACAAGGTCAACTTGGGTCAACATGATCCTTTAGATTTGCGGTTTTCACAATCAAAATAGATAGGTGTTAGAGTTCCAGATCCTGAACAGATTCCAATTCCAATAGTTTTTTGACATACATTTCCAGATTTGAAGTTTGTTCCTCCTCGCCTAGATTTAAAGATGAGTTAATTCTTCTTCCTTTCATATTCCATTTCCTTTTTATACATTTAAGATATGATATTATATTTATCTATTAATCATTTCATTTCATAGTTTGCATTACTTTCAAAATCTTGCATATCAATCATACACATATTGACATAAAAGGAACTCAATCCCCAAAATCCATCTGAAAATATTTGAAAAAGTGTTCTTCAAATAACTCATATCCTTGTCCCAACTCTTTTTGAGACTCTCTAAGATCTAAATCTGCCCACAAAATGCATAACTAAGCACCTCTATTGATTGAAGATCATATTCATCTTTAGTACTGAATGTTGTCTCTGCTTCCTTCAATGCACTGGACAAGGTACCCAACTTAGGAGAAATTAAACTTATAAGTTCACCTATCCTTCCAATAACTCTATCCTTCTCAATGATCAAACTCTTAATCTTGTCAATCAAATAAATAACCTATCCTTCATGACTAGATATAGAAATTGTTAAGGGATCAAATAACTGTGATAATTATGATAGTTTCTTTTCATTCTCCTTAACCAATTTCTCTGAGTCTCCAACACATTAAGGATAAGATAGACATGCCTTATAAATATTTCAGCCTTTATATAAATCATCTTGAATGCTTTTCATTCAAACTCCTAATAGCATTCTATCCTTGGCAATCAAATAATTCAACTATTTGAAAATTTTATCATCAAATTCATCTTTGACCTTAATCAATTAATATTTATCAATAGATTCAAAATGTGTACTTTCTGAATTCATAAGGCCCTTCATTTGGTCAGATGGGGAATCTGATGGATCTCTGACATAGGTAGGAATTAGCTTCTCTAACATATCAGATGCACAACTGAAAAGTTCACGATCCTCAATGTCAGTTTTCAAGATTTCCTCTCTTGCCTTCTCTTGATAAAATGGCAAAAGCTTCATCTTCTGGACAGGGTAAAAATGTACGAATTGATTGGACCTTGTATTATTTCCAAGTCTTCCATATCCACATTGTCTTTTTCTAGAAATACTTTAACTGCCTCAAAAATGTCTCTTTCTTCTGTCTTCACTTGTATTTTCATCATCTCAACCTTCTCATCATCTTTATTTTCACCTTCAACATCTCCCATAGGAGAAAAATATATACTAACTAGAACACAAAAGATATAAACATTAGGAGCAATATTCACATTATCAACATTGATATCAGGGACACTGGTATCCATAGGAACATTGCTTTCACCAGGGGTATCTTGAGAATTATTTTTATTATCTACAACTTCATATTGGTTATCCAATAAAATCTTTCTCAAAACCTTCTCAGTCTCAAGTATAGCCTCTTTAGTCTTACCAATCATCAATTGATCCTTGATTTACTCTTTAAATAATTCTTGGATTTCTTAATGATTGATTTCTTCTCATCAACTGTCATTATTGGACATAAGCCAATCAAAACTTGTTCTTTCATATCATCATCCTTACTCTTTGCATTAGTCCTTATTATCTCTAGGAGATCATATAGACTCTTAGGTACCTATGACTCAATCTCTAAAAGAGTTTTCTTAAATGTATCTAAACACATAACAATAGATTCCTCCAATTTTCTCTTACCTTTTTTATCAAGCTTCTCATAACAAAGCTTAAGAGGTTTCATATTACCTTGAATTTTGATTGCTTCCTCTGCTTCATCAATTGTCATATCAACTAAATCATAATCAAAATTCCTCTTTTTATTCCCCTTTCTTCCTCTAATAGTTTTTATTTTGAAGCTTGTGTTACCTTGGCTCCCTGTGATTTCAATTCCTTAATATTGGCCTCATCATTAGGCTCACTGTCAGACTCATTATCCTCATCATCATCTCTATCTTTTTTATATCTCCTTGTACTTTTATCCTTTACACTTTTGGCATCTTTACCGGATGGTTTAGCTGGTGGTTGTTGCTTGGGACTCACATGCTTAGGTGGACTAACTGGCTTAGGTAAATTTGCAAGTGGTGTGGAGCTTCTAGTCTTCCTTACCTTTGATGAAGAAGCAATGGGATTAGCTACCTCTACATAAATTGGCTTATCTTCTTCCTTATTTTCTTATGATTCCATCTTTCTCTTCCTTGCCTCTCAATTTATGAACTGGGATACCAAAAATCTCAGAAAGATTATCTACCTCCTTTCTCACTCTTCTTTCTCTACCAGGTATGTTCAATTTTAAATGTAACTTTATGTTATTATCCTTGAATTTATCGAACCTCTCCTCTTTTGGATCAATAGTCCTTTTCAACCGATCTTGCACGTAAGCATCAAGAATAATCCCATCTATTTCAAACCCCATGTGCATGATCCAAGATGTGTTAGGATGAAGAAGTAATGAGGGGGGGAGAACTATTGTAAACAAGTACTTAATAAATTTTATCACCGATCTAACAAAGATAATCAACAACTTCCAAAAAATTAAATATTTAACTGATAATATCAAATAGAAGTAATAAACATCAAGCATCCAACCGATCTTGCGCATAAGCATCAAGAATAATCCCATCTATTTCAAACCCCATGTGCATGATCCAAGATGTGTTAGGATGAAGAATCACTAGGGGGTGAACTAGTGTAATCAAGTACTTAATAAATTTTACCACTGATCTAACAAAGCTAATCAACAACTTCCAAAAAATTAAATATGTAACTGATAATATCAAATATAAGTAATAAACATCAAGCATCCACAAAATAATCACATATGGCACATATATGTTTCATGTGGAAACCCTTGTTTGAGGGGAAAAACCCATGGCGGGGATGATACCCACAAATCACCTTACTGCAGTAAAAATGTTTGCCCTGTTAAGAGTTACAATACCCTTTCTAATTCCACCCTATTAAAAGTGACTAGTACCTTGTTAGAAGTACCAAAAGACTTGTTAGAGTATACCTTGTTAGAATATTTCAACCTTTAGTTAAGAATTTGGCCTATTAAAGGATTTAAAATAAAGACCTGTTAGGATCTACCTTGTTAGGGGATTTAACCCGCTGCAACTGTTAGGAAACAACAACAATAATGATATGTAGAGTGGAACTACTTGCCTATCATATCTTGTTTGTTCCTTTTCTTACTGATGTTGTATTAATCTCTTCTACTTCAATATCTGATCTCCGCACTTGAAAATACAATCCCAACCCTAAATCACATGATTTAGATCTCTTTATATAATGTGTTCTTAAGTGGCTTAAGACCTAAAAACTTTCCATCAAAGTTGGCACAAAATATTTGCCAACTTCCTCAAAATTAGCATTAATCATACATAATATTTCATCCCCACATGTAATATACATTTCCATAAACAATATCCAGCCTTAGATCTACCGCCTTAACTGATTCAACATGAAATTTTGATTAGTGACTCAATAGGTACACTATCTTACACATCAAAAACATAATTCACTTGAAACATCAAATTAGTTGTTGTGGTAAGAACCATAGATTCATCATACGATATGAATGTCTCCTTTATGATTAGATCATCTAATTTTCTCTGCAACTTGATCTCTACTAGTTTAACTGACTCAGAACTATTCTTGCTAAACACCTCTTGTACACCGATCAACACGATTAATTATTCATCCATTTATCGATCATGTACAGATCTTAGCAATCACTCTAATCATATTATATGAACATGTTACCAACAATGAAAACCAATTATGTATGTTCAAATGATTGATCTTAAAATCTCCTCCAAAAATTACCATAATGCCCACAATCTCCCCCTTTAATATTGATGAAAAAACTTTGCTAAGCATAACCCTGAAAGTATTGACCTACATTGTATGGATAGACACTTCAACTCAATCAAGTCAAAATCCACCTTTCTCTATAAATAATATTTTGTGCATACTAAAATTCAAATATCTCCTTGTAAACAATGGGATCAAATTCATGCAACACTCAACAAAGATGGTTAGTAGCGTCGATTTGCAATGGGGGAAATAAAATGGAAACAACTACTAAAAATGAAATTGTGAATCAATGAAATGTACAAGAAAATAAGAGAAGACAAATGAATGAAAACCCAATCGCTTGAAGCTTCTATTGTCTCTCTCTACTCCTTCTGAAACTTTTCTTGTGATGCTCAGTATTGGTGTGGGTAGCATCTATGACTTGGGAGCGTCGAGAATTTGATAATTGAATGTGTGTGTGTGTGTGTGTGTGTGTGTGATCGCAAGATGGCTTGAGTGCTAGAACCAATCTGACAGAGTAATGGTGCATGTGAGCTTGAAATCATGGATCCTTCAAATAGTTATAAAGGGTATTTTATATATGAAATGAGAATGAGATGAACGGTTGAGATCAATTCCAGAGATAGGAAGATGAACGGTGGAGATCAAAAGGAACTAGAGAAGCCATCAGTAAACTCCACCTCTTCAACTGGGAGAGAGGAGATAGAGTTTGGTTAACTAAAGAGCTTATTTTGAGTTACCTTTTAGAACTGAAGAGGTGGGTGGAGTTACCCATGTGAACTAGAGAGATGGGTGGAGTAACCCATGTGATCTGAATGGGAGTTATCTCTTTGAAGATAAATGAATATTTAATTCATTTTTAAAATTAAAGTTTTCAACATGTGAGATAATTGAATTCTTTTTTATTTAGAATTGCTTTATTGAATGAAATTAAATTATTTAATTGAAATTAATTTAATTGGAAGAATTTAATTAGTAAGTTTTAAATATTTCAATTTAAACTATAGGAAATTGAATTTAATTAATTAATGTTAATTAATCAATTAAGGTTAATTAATTAAATAAAATTAATTTTGGGAATTTGATTAGATGATTTAGGGAATGAATTTAGAGGAAAATCGATGATTAATTAATAGATGAAAATTAGTGTTTTTAATGTCAAGTCTCAAATCTATCCATTTTAGGGTGTCTACATTTGCCCCTCTTTGATGCAATGTGGCTTGTCACAATGTGTCAAAAATTCTCTATTTTGATCCTGCCCCAGCTTGTGTATGTATATATACGATAGCAAGTGTATTTATACCTCCTCAACAAATTTGAGCAAAAAGTCAAGACATGAGCGTTAATTTGTTGAAACTGCAAATTGATAATATGGGTATCTGACTGATCTTGAAAAAGCTTTATTATACCCCTGATATTGAGTGTTGAAGTTTCTGGGGTCTAGGAAGATAAATTTGAGGTCCTGGAGGAATTACGGTATTTTTGAAACCTTTATAAATAGCTAGGTGGGCCATTCACTTGTCACTTTGCACTCATTGAGCTCTGGACCGTTGGTAAGTTTGTCTCCTATTTTCTCTACTTTTTTTTGAGTTCTTTGAGCTATGGCGAGCATTCTTGGGGTCGTGCACGTGTTAGATTGATTTCACACTTTTTATCATCTAGCTGGCGTAGGACGTCTGGTGAGTGACCTTGTCCTCCTTGTCATTCTTTCTCATTAATTGCGCTTTGAAAAAAATTGATGTTTTGAATTTCTGCATATACTATTGCAATAGGCTACAGTTTTTCCACAATTGTGGGTCCAATATCACAATTGTCGGATGGGTTCCGCATACGATAAGTGTGCCGCATTATAATACCGCAATTGCTGGATGATTTCTGCATTTTCTATGTAATTTCCACAAAATGCATAAGAGTACCGCATTTGTTGTTTGACTGCCGCAATTGACTCTCCTTGCATATTTGTAGCTAGCATGATGACTTGTCTGATATTTTTCTCCAACCTGATACTGAAGAGTTTCTTTCTGTTGTTTTGTAGTTCATTGGGACTATCCCGCATTGCCAGGAGTCGAGACCTTCAGGTTTGATTTTGTGCTTTCAGCTTATTGAGGTAGAAAGGGATATGTTGAGGTAGTTTGGCCTCTACTGGGTGTGTTATATGCCTAAGATCATGACCAATAGGGGTCTGGTCTTTGCCTTGTTAGAGAGATGGTACTCTGAGACATGTACTTTTAGTTTGTCGATTAGCAAGTGCACAGTCACTCTGGAGGATGTTTATCGCATCCTACAGATTCCTATCCAGGGTTCCCTTGTTGAGTATGGCCAGGAATCTGGTGTTACTGCCCTGTCTGAGCTTTCTAGTCTACCTCTAGATCAGTTTGGGATGTCTGATCCCTATGATATCCCATGGTATAGGTTTGGGATGGGTTTAGATAGGTTTTCCACTTTGTTAGGCAGTTTGATTTGTGGGATATTATATCCTTATCGTCACCAGCATGAATTCTCTATTAGGTTCGGTGCTTGTCTTCGGGGTATGGTTTGAGATCATACCATTTATGCCTAGGGTCCTTGCATGTTGGCCCACATGTACTTCCATATGTTCTATTTTGCTTACCTTGGAGGTAAGTCTCTAGGTTGTGGTGCCACTTTGCTTCAAATATGGGTTTGGGAGCATATCGCAGTGTGCAGGCCCATAGGTGCTCAGGATCTTCCTGCGGGGAGACCTTATGTATTCATGTATGATGGTGTCATCATTCAATCTCATATGTGACACTTGATGTTTTGGCATCAACAACTTGATATGATGTCATACTTTATCTAGAGGCCTTACAAGGACTGTCCTATTTGGGATGGAGAGGATGCTCATTTACCTTTCTGTTAACAATGGAGGTTCATGATCGGTCATGTCGGTAGGCACGTGCACATGATAGATTTCCACAACACTAATAGGGTGTTGCGGAAGTTTGGGGAGAGGCAAGATATCACTGATTCATATGCCTACTTTTCTCATAGATCAAGAGATGTTCTTCTTTGGGGTGCAGTCATTCCTCTTAATGCAGCTATTACTGAGTTCTAGGGTCTCATGCCTATTGCATGGACTTGGCAGTCAGCCACTGTTGATTTCAATATGTGTTAGCTTTGCCTCTGCCTGATGTACTTCTCTTTTTGTATTTGTCTTAGCGTAGTTATCTTTTCTACTTTGTTAGATGTAGCTACTTTGGTTAGTCTTTTATGCTTATCATCTATATGTTACTGATGGATAAAACTTGGTTTCATTGTAGGAACTACCCCACAGTATGATGCATGGTGGAAGGCATCTCATCTAGAGCCACTGACTAATGTGTCACACCCTATTGTTGGTAGACTACTGAGGAGGCCACATTAGAGGTGGGGTCAAGGGAGGGATGGAGGGAGGGATGGTGGTGGTAGGGATGGAGGTCGTGATGGTGGTTGAAATAGAGGACAGGGAGAGATAGGGGTCGGGATGGTGGGAGGGGGAGAGATGGTCATCATGATGGTGGGCAGGGGAGGGGTGGTGATAACAGAGATGATCCTAGTCCTCGAGGTTATGGTGGTGGGATGCAGACGAGGGGAGGAGGAATTAGGCTGGTTGGATTGAGTGCCATCCTCAAGGAGGAGGAGGCTATGGAGGAGGAGGCACCATAGTTGCTTCGTAGAGTGCATCCTCACATTGCTATTGTGTTGGCTCCAAGATCATAGGATCAGATACTTGTAGTTGATGTTGATATATGGGATGTGGAGATCGAGGAGGTGGATATTGAGGGTTCTGGCTCTAGTGCCTCGACTGGTAGCAGCAGTACTAGTAGTAGTACTGGGGAGAGTAAGAGAAGTGACTCATGGATTGTGGATTGTGGGGGGGGGGAGAGGAGGNGTACTAGTAGTAGTACTGGGGAGAGTAAGAGAAGTGACTCATGGATTGTGGATTGTGGGGGGGGGGAGATGAGGGATTAGGGGATAGGGAAGAAGATTGAGATATGGATGTGGTTATGGGGGGATGGATATAGATCCTTCTGGTCTAGAGAGATTCACTCAACAGGTGTCTAATCTTCAGGCTAGACTTGCTTCTTCTGATGCTTGTGCCACTACTTTAGAGAGTAGGGTTGTAGCAGCCGAGGCCAGGGCAACTGTGGTAGAGGATAGAGAGTGATAGGATCATTCTGAGGTACAATCCTTTATTGATATTGTACATGATTATTCTCATCGGGATGTACTAGACCAATTTTGGAGATCAAGGCGTAAGGCCTAGAGAGAGATTGATTACTGGCAGCACCACTATGAGGGCATTGTTCCTTCAGCTCAGAGGGTTCCTAGATATACTACTTCATAAAGAGCTAGTAGGATCTAGAGGTCCCAGATTAGTGGTGTTGGTGCTCCTGGTCTATCACAGAGACCTGCATCTGATATACCACCCCCTCGTCCACCTGGTAGTGAGGGTGGGGGTATCTCCTGTTGACATTGTAGACTTTCCATGTTGTATCATGTACCATTTTTGTAGTGATGATCCATTGATATACTCTGAGGCTTATTGATGATTGTATCTCAACACACTAACATTTATTGATATATATTGACCACCTTCTTGTGTTCAGACTTGCGACCATTCAATGTACTCATATATTGAAATTTATATGAGATGTAGCTATTGATTTTATATGATGTGCATTGATTTAATTTCTATATGTATGGTTCTACATTCTTTGCGCTTAAATGATGAAATATCTATGCAATGTGATTATATTATGCATACTCTTAGATGGATGATTTACTTTTACTATGATAATGACATGTGTATGCAGGATGTTGTTTAATGAGATGCATGTTTATATGAGATGTTTATGGATGCATTTGATTATGATTTACCGTGTATAAAGATGCTTGTATTTCTTTTTTTTTTTTTTCCTAATGCACTTAAATTGAATGAATACAATCTAATATGCACAAAATATTTGAGTAATTCATGTGTTAGTTAGAAGGAAGTTAGTTTGGAATGATCTCTGGGATTGATTGATAGATATGAATTGATAGAATGGATGAATGACCCAAGTCGCTATTGTGTTTCCAATTTTTGTCATCATTGCATCTTTTAATGAAATTCCAAAGAGCGTCCAATGCATCCAGATCTCAGACCATCTGGATACCACTATGACCTCTTGATAACCGGAAGGAGTAGAGAGATTGAATAGAAAGAGAACATAGTGCACCTAGATATTGACCATCTGGATACAGTTATGTTCCCTATTTTGAAAATAAAGAGAGTCAAAAGAACCTAGATATTGACCATCTGGATACCGCTTTGCTCGTTGACCATCCGGAAAAAAAAAAAAAAGATAAAACCAAATAGAATTCCAATGCACCCAGATCTCAGACCATCTGGATACCGCTATGAACTCTTGCTTTTGAACAAGCAGATAACAAAGAAGGAATGTCCAATTCTTTCCCAGGGTTAAGCTCAAATCATGGAATTGCGTGGCTGCCAGATAAGTGACAATGCCTACCGCATTTATCCTAAATCATCATGGCCCTAGAATTAAAGTGAACATTCCACAGACATTAATCAAAGAAAATTAGTCATGATCTATCATAGCTACTATCCTCACTTGGTGGATCCTGGAGTAGCATAAGAACATAACCGCAAAATATAAATAGACATCTGACTGACGACTAACCTAGTCAACATTTTGATTGTTCCTTGATTTAGTTTGATTCTCTTGATTGTCTTGACTCTCTTGATAGGCTTGATATGCTTGATTGTCTTGATTGTGTTTGGTTTCAGTAATAGATGACTCATATAAGACTGACCTATCTTGTTTTGAGTGTATCCATCATTGTGTAAGATGATTGATTGATTGATTGTTTTTTATCATTTTTGGTGGCTGATCAAGCTGTGTCAGATGTGCCCAATGCTGATTTGCAAAGCTCATGGTTTTGATATTTGATAGATTGGCTTGGTCGCCAGTTTGCTTGCTGATAGATTTGATAGCTGATAAATTTGTGTCATATGAGCCCAATGTTGATTCGCAAAGCTCATGGTTTTGACATTGTTTGACTTGGTGTGATCGCCAATTTGCTTTGTGGATAACCATGTTGGTTTTATTGCTTGGGATTTTACAAATTTTTATTGTTTTTTATGAAGATTGATTTTTTTCAGGATTTTTGATCTTTTTAGGATTTTTGATGATTTTTTTTATTTTTAGGGATTTTTTTTAGGACATTTAGAATTGCCCCTAGTCTTGGTGGACCAGTACTAACCAATGGATAAGTGTTGGTGCTCAGAGGGGATTGTGCTTCTAGATATAGCTTGGGTAGTCAATCTTGCATTTGAAGTTTTCTCAAGCTTTTGATCTTGGAGTTCATTGATGGTGAAGCTAGATTTGAACATTTGGTGCCTATTTGCTAGGTTTTCACCAAGGTACCTACTCAATAGCGCTTGTTTGCCAAGTTTTCACTAAGAGAGAAATTTTGTTTCTCTTTACTTTTTTGCTTTTTTTGTTGTCGCCAAGGCACCTGTTTGCCAGGTTTTCACCAAGGTAATATTTTGTATTTTTTAATTTTTTTGATATTTTCTAGATTTTTAGATAGTTGCCTTAACCATTGAGACCTCAAGCATAGAACCTCTTGAGGTGCATGTTGCTTATGTATTCGAGTATTTGATCTCCTTTTGGTGTTTCCATTTGGTATGCCCCACTCTTGGTAGAGTTGACAATGACATATGGGCCTAGCCAATTAGGCTCAAACTTTCCTGGTTTCACTCGCTCTACTTGGTTCTTTTGATTTTCCATGAGGACAAGGTCTCCTAACTCAAAGGTGTGTGGCCTCACTTTCTTATGATAGTTCCTTCTAAGGTCATTCTAATAGCCTTGTAAGTGGTTGAATGCATTTTGTCTTCTTTTGTCTAGTAGTTTGAGTTCACCGAGCCTTGCTACTATGTAGTCTTCATCTGAAATTAAGTTCTTTAATGATATTCTTAGGGATGGGATTTCCACTTTGAGGGGTAGGACTGCCTCTGGTCCATATACTAAGTAGAAAGGAGTGACTCCTGTGGTGTTCTCACACTAGTTTTGTATACCCATAATGTGGGACTGAATTGTAAATGCCAGTATCGCCCTGATTTGTTAACTATTTTCTTCAAGATTTTGAAAATGGTTTTGTTTGTCACCACAGCCTAGTCATTCCCTTGAGGATAATAGAATGAAGAAAACCCTTGTTTTATTTGGAACTGTTCACATAGATCTTCAACATCTTTGTTTTGGAAAGGTGTACCGTGATCCTTCAGGATGGTTTGAGGAATTCCATATCGACAGATTATATGGTTGAGTATGAACATTGAGATTTGCTTTCCAGTTATGTAGGTGAGGGGAATTTCTTCCACCCATTTAGTGAAGTACTTTGTTTTTGCTATGATGTATTTATGTCCGTTAGTTGAAGATGGTGTAATCTTATCCAAAAGGTCAAATCCCCACATAGAAGATGGTAATGGTGAAGTCATAGGATTTAATTCTTGGGCTGGTGCATGGATGAGGTCTTCATGAATCTGGCATTGCCTATACCTTTGTACATACTTGTTTGCATCTTTCTCTACTATGGGCCAGTAGTATCCCATGCAAATGATCTTTTTAGCTAAGTTGTTGCCACCTTCGTGGGTTCCACAACTCCTTCATGTACCTCATACATAGCTCTCTGGGATTCCGTAGAAATGAGACACAATAATAGTGTTCCATCTAGACTTCATCTATATAGAGTAGTTGTGAGAATGGTGTACCTAAAGGCTTGGTGGATGAGGGAATTTTTCTGGTTCCTAAACAAGTAGGGAGGTAAGACACTAGTTTGGAGGTAATTATACATGTCATGGTACCATGGGGTTTCAAGACCAAAAAGGACACACATTGATTATGTGATTGGTGCTTGATGTGATGACATCATGAGTTGCTCCACTAGAAACTAGAATCTAGTTTCATTGACTGGCATGTCAATCAGTGATTCTATGGTAGTCATCGCATCTATAGCTTTGTTTTGAGCCCTTGGTATTTTCTCAAAAAAGATGTATTGGAACTTAGTGCGCAACATGTCCATCTATTCTTTGTATGGTATTAGCTTCTCATCATTTGGCATATAGTCATTATTGAATTGGCTAATGACCAATTGTGAATCTTTGTAGACCTTAAGGTTCTTGATTCTCTATTGAATTATTATCTTTCTCTAATGACTAGTGCTTTATATTCAACTATGTTGTTTGTGCATGGGAAGTTGAGTCTAAAAGATTTTGGAATTGCATAATTATTTAGAGTGATGAGTACTATCCATGCTCTTGCACCATGGTTCATGCATGACCCAGAAATGATAGGCCAATGATCTTGAATAGGTGCCTCTGCCTCTGCTAGTTAATCCACAATCACTTTCCCTTTGATGGCTTTTCTATCTATGTACTCAATGTCAAACTCGCTTAATATCATTACCCACTTTTCAAGTCATCTAGTGAGTGTTGCTTTGCTTAGTAGATACTTTAAAGGATCAATATGTGCTATCAACTTTGTTTGGTGACTCAACATGTAATGCCTCAGCTTTTGGGAAGCAAAGACAACTACGAGGCATGATTTTTCAATTGGCGTATAGTTGAGCTCATAGCCTACCAATGTTCTTCTTAGATATTAGATAGCTCTCTCCTTGCCTGTGTCATCATGTTGTGCTAAGATTATGCCTAATGCTGATTCAATTGCTAAGATATATAGAAGCAATGGCCTACCTTGGACTAGTGGCACCAATATGGGAGACTTGAGTAGATAGTCTTTGAATATTTGGAACGCTTGTTCGCATTGTTATGTCCATATGAATTTTATGTCCTTGTGTAGTAGATATTGGAATGGGTGTTATTTGTTTTCTCATTGGGCTATGAAGCACCTGATAGATTGGAGCCTACCTTGTAACCCCCTTAGTTGCCTTAGGTTGGTTGGTGGTGGCATGTCCAATATTGCTTTGACTTTCGCTAGGTCTACCTCAATGCCTCTATGGGACACTATGAACCCCAATAGCTTCCCTTTTGTGACCCCGAATGAACATTTCTTTGGGTTTAAACAGACCTTGTATTCCTACATTCTATCAAAGATGGGTCCCAATACTTGTAGATGATCCTTTCTAAGCATTGACTTGGCAAGTATGTCATCAACATAGTCCTCCATTGTCTTGTGGATGAGATCATGAAAGATGGTTGTCATGGCCCTTTGATTTGTTGCTCCAGCATTTTTTAGACCAAATGGCATGACGTTCCAACAGTAGGTGTCCCATGCATATGTAAAAGTTGTTTTGTGTTGGTCCTTTGATGCAATCCTTATCTGATTATACCCTGAAAAGCCATCCATGAGTGAAAGCATCTGATGTCCTTCTGTTAGATCTACTATCATATCAATGTTACGAAAAGGAAAGTCATCCTTTGGACAAGATTTTTTAAGATCTCTAAAGTCTGTGCAAATTTGAATCTGACCACTATGCTTGGTAACTGATACCAGATTAGATATCCAGTCTCTATATGTGATCATTCTTATGAACTTAGCATCTAGAAGCTTTTCAATTCTGCCTTGACTAGTAATGCAACATGGGGATGCATCTTTCTCATCTTTTGTTTGATGGGTTTGGTGTTGCGTAGCAATGGGAGATGATGTAATACAAGCTCTATATCTAATCTAGACATGTTTGTGTAGGACCATGCAAAATTGATCTTCCTTTCCTTGAAGAAATGGATGAACTATTCTCTCTTCTCTGGGGTGAGTGATTTTGCTAAGTAGACGTTCTTTGGGTTCTTGTCATCACCGAAGTTGACTTCTTCTATTTCTTCTCCTAATAATGCTGACTTTCCTCCATCAAGGGGAGGAGTTCCTACTTTCCATCTTCTAGCACCTAAGTGAGTTTTTCACTAGAAGATACATCTTGTTTTGTCTTTTTATCATTTTTTGTGCCAGTAAGTGCCTTTTGATTTTTACTTACTGACGATTCTTTTTTCTTTTTCAATTGTTTCAGATGACTAGAAAGAGGAGATTCCTCCCCAAAGTATGCTGATCTTTCAAGGTTGATGGAGAAACCTACTTTATGGTCTCCTGATGGAATTCCCTCTCTAAGTCCTATGAATTATGTGATAGCCTCATCATTCTCAAAGGTATCCATATGAGGTGGTCCTTGTTGATCCCACTCTATCAATTATGGGTGTACAAGAAAAAGGCCCTTGTGGTGGGTTGACTCTGTTTGGTTGAATAGGAAAATGGAGATGGTTTTGAAAAACCTAGACTATGATGTGGATGCACCACCTAATTAATTACTATCGATATGTTTATCGATACAAGGTTGATCGTCTATGGTTAATTGGTCGAACAAATTGTCAAGGTATATGGTGGTGGTTGAACGAGGGGAATAGTCTGGGATTAATGGCTTAGATTTGTGAATGGATCTCCACTCATACTCATGGGAGTCATTTTCTCTAGAATGCTCATCAAATGTCTCACTTTCCTCATTATCATGGATTGCTTGGTTGAGGATTAATCAGGATTGAGAGGTTTCCACTTCAGCTGGAAAAAAATGTTGAAGTGTGTTGCTGATTAAGATGTGTTTTGGGTTTCACCCCCAGTGTAACTCTGCTATTTGTTCTTGATCAATTGGTATGTCTTGGGTGATAGGACTAGTTCTTTGTTTCCCATAGCCTAACCCTCTCTTGTTTCTCTGGGTTGGCGGGAGAGAAAATTCCATAAAACCTTGTTGTCTTGCCCCTAGACCAGTTGTACCATCATACCCAAACCTTTGCAGCATTGTATAGCCAGCTCCATAAGTTGATACGGGTAGGGGTTTTTGAAGTGTCTCTTGTGTATCTTGATACAACCATGTATTGATATTTGGATCAAATTTGGTTGTATTGATATCTAGATCAAATGGGCTCTCTTCTGCAATATCTCCCCATCTAACAAAGGTTGTGGGTGGACACCTGAATAGAACAGGTTCTGGGGTTTCTATTGTAATAGTTGGTTGTGGCATGCCATATGTTCTTGGGATCTGAGGCATGTTTTTGATAGTGAAATATTCCTTGTAGTTGTATTCACCACATCCCTTGTCAGTAATATATATTTTTCCACTTTTCTTATGATATCTTTGGGAATTGAATTTGATGTGGATGGGATTCTTGCCTCTTGGTTTGAGGGAACCTGGTTTTCAGTACTGGTTTGAACCACATTACAGTATTGAAATGGATTTGGATCTCCCTCAATAATGATTTCCTCCCCTTGGTGTGGGAACTTTATGCACTAATGATATATGGAGGGTACAACTTGCATCTCATGTATCCATGGTCTCCCTAATAACATGTTGTATCCCAACCTAGGTCTAGGATCTGGAAGGGAGTGTTCTTGACAACTAGACCAATCCAAATAGGTAGAATGATAATACCTTTGGAGGATCTTTCCTCTTCATCATAGGCTCTGATGTTGATCCTTCTTGTGACATCAATACTAGATCCTGAGTAGCCTAATTGCTGATTAACTTTAAAGTACAAATGTTTAATCTAACCCCACCATCAACAAGGACTCTATGGATAGTGCTTTTGTGGAGTTGGACAAGCAAGTGCAAGGGATCATTATGCAATGGTTTGTGTAGTGGCACATCATGGTCTATGAATGTTTCATGCTAGTTGGCTGATATATGGTTAACCATTGTTTGGAAGAAACATTTTGAAAATGAAAGCTCTTGTGCAGCATAAATACGTTGTTTTATCTGTGTCAATAAAATGAAATAAACTATCTCTCTTTCATTTAAAAAATAGAATATCAGGGTAGAGGATTTACCTATTTTTGTAATAGCTTTTCATCGGATCAGAGTTTAGTTGTTTTCAAAGAAAAGAAATTATTCTCTAGTTGAACTTGAACAATCAATATGAATAGATAAAATTCTTATATTATCCACCATTTTATTAATCTAAGAGGAGATTACCATGAATCCTTTGGTTTCTATTGCTTTTGTTATTGTTGTTGGATTATCCGTAGGCCTTGATTCTATTGGACCTGGCATTGGTCAAGGCACTATTGCGGGACAAGCTATTGAAGGTATTGCAAGACAACCGAAGGTGGAGGGTAAAATACGAGGTACCTTACTCCTAAGTTTAGCTTTTATGGAAGCTTTAACTGTTTATGGATTAGTTTTAGCTCTAGCACTTTTATTTGCTAATCCATTTGTTTGATCTTGGAGACCAAAATCCGTATCCTTCAGGATTTTAAGGACCCCCCTCTATCAATTTTCTTATTCATCCAATAGGGGAGGGGCTGATCCAATAAAAATAAAGGACTTATACTTCACTTGTTTTGGTCAAAAAGACTTGCCTCAGAGAAGTAGATAGATCGAGCTAAGTTTTTTTTCATTATTGTATCCTTATTTATCATTATGTGGGACCTGGGACTTACTAAGTACTTGAAATCTTCTTAAATAATAGAAAAATCAAGTCAAAGAAAAAACTTTCTAAAAGTATCCTTATCTATGAGGAGAGAGCGTATGAAAAATGTAACTGATTCTTTCATTTCCCTAATTTATTTATCCTCCTCTGAGGGTTTCAGGATAAATACCAATATCTTAGAAACAAATATAATAAATATCAGTGTTGTGCTTGGTGTACTGATCTATTTTGGAAAGGGAGTGTGTGTGAGTTGTATATTTGAATAATCTAGCTGGATCCAACCAACTGCATTTTGTAGATAGAAAAGTGCATGATCTCAACGAATTACTTCTAAAAGGAAAAAAATATGGAAGAACTATAGCATTTCGTAATTGATTGGGAATTATTTTACCAATCCCAACCAACAAGAGAAAATCTTTAGAATGGTTAAACCTAAACTCCTTGAAGTCCAAGCACAACTGGGTACTCTTTACACCGCTGTGCTAATATTAGATGGGTTTAAAGGCATAGTTGGAGGTTGATACGATATATAACATATATCAATGGAATTATTCAATCTATCTACTAAAAAATAGTCCTAATCTCCCATCCTATTTTTTGGGTTTAAATGCGGAATCGAAGACCTACACAAAAGTGAATTTATTCAAGAAAAAGTAAAGAGGAAATAAAGGAAAAAACAACAACAACAACTCAGTTCATAATAAAAAACCCCTTTTGGCAAAATATCCATTCGTAGATTTTGATCTTTGATAGATTGATCTTATTTTTACATAATATGAACAAAATGGGTAGGCTTGGTAAAAAAAAGCCGAGCGGGAAAGCCGAATGAATTGAAAGGTTCATGTTCGGTTTGGGAAGAGATTATAAATTTGTTTAACTTATGAATAGATAATCTACTTTCATTAAGTAAATTTTTTGATAACTGTAAATAGAAAATATTGAGTACTATTCAGAATTATAAAGAACTATGTAAAGGAGTTGCTAATTAGCTTGAGAAAGCTCGGGCTCGCTTACGGGAAGTAGAAATGTGAGCGCGCCAAATTCGGGTAAATGGATACTCTCAAATAGAACAAGAAAAAGAGGATCTTATCAATGTTGCTTATGTTAATTTGAAACAATTAGAAAATTTAAAGAATGAAACCGTTCACTTTGAGCAACAAAGAGTAATTAAACAGGTTCAACAACAAATTTCTCACCAAGCTGTCCAAAGATCTTTAGAAACTCTGAATATTTGTTTGAATAGTGAGTTACATTTACATACAATCGAGAAAAATATCAACCTGCTCCTAGCCATGAAAAACATAATTGATTAACGTTATATATCATTAAAATATCTCTATTATATAGAGTAGGTCTTAAATTTAAAAAGAGAATTAACTAGTGTTAATGGTAACTATTTGACCCGATGAAATCAGTAGTATGATACGTAAACATATTGAAAAATATAATAACAAAGTCAAAGTTGTTAATATTGGCACTATACTTCAAGTAGGAGATGGCATTGCTCGTATTCATGGTCTTGATAAAGTAAAGGCATTGGAATTAGTAGAATTTGTAGATGGTATAGTAGGTATTTCCCTAAATCTAGAATCAGTTAATGTTGGATTTGTATTAATGGATGATGGATTGATGATACAAGAGGGTAGTTCCATGAGAGAAATAGGAAAAATTGCTCAGATACTAGTAAGTGATGCTTATTTGGGTCGAATTGTAAATGTGCTAGCTTGACCTATTGATGGTAAGGGGAATATCTCATCTTCCAAATCTCGATTGATAGAATCTCCCACCCGAGGTATTATTTCAATACATTATGTATATGAACCTCTTCAAACGGGTCTTATTATTATTGATTCTATGATCCCTACAAGATGCGGTCAACAAGAATTGATTATTGGGGACAGGCAGACCGGTAAGATAGCAGTAGCTACAGATACGATTATAAATAAAAAAATCAGAATGTAATATGTGTTTATGTTGATATTGGTCAAAAATATTCTTCCATAGCTCAGGTAGTTAATATGTTCCAAGAACATAGCGCAATGGAGTATACCATTGTGGTAGTGGAAACTATAGATTATCCTCCTACATTACAATATCTTGCTCCTTATACAAGAGCAGATTTAGCTGGATAATTTATGTATAAAGAACAACATACATTAATCATTTATGATGATCTTTCCAAACAAGCACAAGCTTATCGACAAATGTCTCTTCTATTAAGAAGACCACCTGGTTGGGAAGCTTATCCAGGAGATGTTTTCTATTTACGTTCTCCTTTATTAGAAATAGAAGCTAAATTAAATTCTCATTTAGGTGGAGGGAGTTTGACTGCTTTACCAATAGTTGAGACTCAAGCTAGAGATGTCTCAGCTTATATTCCCACTAACGTAATTTCTATTACCAACGAACAACTCCTCTTGTCAGCTGATCTATTCAATGCAGGAATTCAACCTCCCATTAATGTTGGTATTTCTATATCTAGATTAGGATCTGCGACTCAGATGAAAGCTATGAAACAAGTAGCTAGAAAATTAAAATTAGAATTAGCTCAACTTGAAGAATTAGAAGCTTTTGCACAATTCACTTTTGATCTTGATAAAACTACGCAAGATCAGTTGGCAAGAGGTCAACGATTACACGAGTTTCTCAAACAATATCCATCAGATCCTTTGACAGTGGAAGAAAAAATAGCTATGATTTATACCGGCATGAATGGATATCTATATGTATTAGGGATTGTTCAAGTTAAAAAATTTATTCTTAAGTTGCATGAGTATTTAGTAAAAAATAAACCCCAGTTTGAAGAAATTATACATTCTACTGGGACATTCACGGAACAAGCAGAAGATCTCTTAAAAGAAGCTATTCAAGAAAATATCCAACTTTTTCTTATGCTTGGAACAGGATAAAAGAGCTTAATAATCATTTATAAAGCATAACGAATTATTACATCCAATAGGATTTGAACCTATACCTAAGGTTTAGAAGACCTTTATCCTATCCATTAGACGATGGACACTTTATTTTCATTATTCCTTGAAATACTTTATCGATCAGGAATAAAAAAAAGTATGATTTTTTCTCCATCCACAATGAAAGAGATTTGGGAACAAAAGAGAAAGAATAGATAGGTAACATGGACATGAAAAAACATTTTGAATAAGAAATATGAATGAGCGGGTAGCAGGAATTGAACCCGCATTGTTAGCTTGGAAGGCTAGGGGTTATAGTTGACATTGATTAACGCCTCTAATTAAGAACCAAACATGAAAATTTCATTTCATTCGGCTCCTCCATGAGAGAGAGACAGAAAGGGAGGTCTAATGAGAAATGATTATTTACATAATCAATAAATATTAATTTTTGCTCTGCTCCATAACATCTATGTTAGTTTCTTTATAGTTCTTTCCTATTAACTTCAGGTGAACAACCTTAAATATCAAAAGATCAAATACCTATTCACTTGATAGATGATCCCTATTGAAAGATAAGATTGAAAAATCTTAATATTTAATTCAAAAATATTTATAATTACTTCGTTCCCTATTTCTACTGATTGCGATCCTAGAGGAAATCAAATTTCACCGAGCTCAAACAAAATCATGGTAACTAAAGTAAACCAAAGTCACTATTATCTAGATATTTGACTCCAACTTTTGCTATTCTAGAAGTTGAACATTTAGTTACGATGAAAAACAATCTTTTGATATTCATGGATATTTGCTTGATCCGATTAGATAGATCGGTCTAATCCTTGAAAACATTCTACATTCTATTTTTCCATCTTGGAAGGAATGGAAAATATGGTCATTTTATCATTCCAAATTAAAATTATGAGAATGCACACAATTCCTTTCTTGAACTAGGGTATTCATATGAGAGGTTTAGAACCTATATAGAAATATTGTTTTTTCAAATTATAGACGAGAGTTGAAATATCCTTCAACTCTGTTGAATATAATGATAGAACGAATCACACTTTTACCACTAAACTATACCCGCCACAATTTCATTGTATCATACAAATCAATTTTTTGTCCAATAGGGGAAAAAGTTCTGTTTAGATTCTAATAAGAATTTAATGCAAGTTCCTATAATTATATTTTCTTATTCCTAAAAATTCAATAGCAGATGGTTTCTTTTCACTCCGTCCCTTACCTTATTGTTTTTACTCTTGCAAGAATAATCCTTAATCAATATTATAAGTAATACCATACTAATAGTATGATTTTTTTTAGTAACCGTTATCATTATATATAGTATATAGTTAAGTATAAATATATATAGTTATAGTGGTTATGATTAGCAATACATTCCATTAGAATAGTTCAAGTAATTTTGAATTAGTTTTTCTTTATGACAGATATAGAATAGAAAATAAAAATTATGATCATTTTCATATTTTCATAAAAAAAAAATGATCCACTCTTAGTCTTTGAAATCTATTTTTTACCCTTCCAATATGATCTATCCATTTTCAATCTAGAACATCTCATCCAGATTAGAAATTGAAACAGTTGGAATTATTCAAAAAAATAGAAGTGCCTATCTATTATCTTATATAATACAAAAATCTTATATAATACACATATAATACAAAAAAGGAAATAAAGAAATGATATCACAAGGTAAAATTTTGATAGCCCTTTTTATTGCTTTTACTTTTATAATAATTATTTTAGCTTTCAGATTAGGTAGAGCACTGTATTCTTCATAATTATGGTCAATTATTCCTTATCTAGGAAAGATAATGGCCTGGCCAGATACTGGCCGGGCTAGAGAATTTATTGGAACAGAATAAAGAAATAAAATTGGATTCTCACAAATGTTGGTCTTTATTTAGTGAAATGCTATATTCATTTTAGATCTGCCATCTGGGAGAGATGGCTAAGCGGACTAAAGCGGTGGATTGTTAATCCATTGTACAAACTATTTGTACCGAGGGTTTGAATCCCTCTCTCTCCATTTAGTCACATGAGATGACTCCTCAAAACCTATAGAAATAGGCCCTTTTACAAAATATACTTTCTAAACTTTCTTCATCACTATTCTTTACGCCCAGGATTTCATCTTGGATCATTTGATAAGAATCCAAAGATAAAGAGAGAAACAAAAAATATCACTACTGCATTAAAAAATAGCTTAAGACTAAGCATTATGTAATCTCCAAGATTCTTATTAGAAAATGGAATAGATCATCAATTTTTGTATCATATATTGTCCGATCAAAGAAAAAAAGCAGATTCAAAATTGAATCTATTATGTTTCTCTTTTCTTCTTTTCTCAGAATTGAACGGGATAAATAGAAATTTGAATACTAATTAAACTATCCTACGAGTACTAATTAAACTCTCCTAAACTTATTAATTGATTATCACAATCAACAAATTTATCTATCAAAAAAAATAGAAACAAGTATAGTATATGTCTAAAATAGAAGAAAATTTGGAATACATAGAGAAATTATCATCCTTACTCGTTATTTAAATATATATCAAAGATATGTCCTCTATGTTATAAGAATAACATATTCTAATCACTAGCTAATAACCCAAACTGCAACTGTGATGCAGTTGATATTGACTAAAGGTATATTGATCTGTTGAGAATAGATGTATCGCAAAATAAACATCATAACAAGGAAAAAGAGTTTTACATCAATTTGGTTAATGAAAATGATCCATTCTAAATAGTTAGAATGTAACTATTCTAACTAATAAAATTAGAGAAAAAATAATATGTTTTTTCCGTATCAAGTGAATACAAACAAAAATCAATAAAAACTTTGTGTAAGATTATCTTTATCAAAAACTTATGGCAGCTTGCCAAGAAAAGGCTAATAAAAAAAAAGAATAGAGGGATAATTGGCATTACATTAACAATTGGATCAAAAATCACAAATGCTTCAGGGAATTTGGCAAAAAAGGGATTATTCAAATGAAAAGCGGCATCGTCTAGACAAAAATGGAAGTTGAGGATAACTGGCATTTTGACTCTCTGATGAATAAAAATGATGTAAAGATCCAAAAGTATTTGGCCAATAAATCAAATTTTTTTGGCAAGGTTAGAATTTTAGTCTTCGACTTGGAAGGGATCATTTCTTCATATAATATTGTACCTATTATGATAGAGAATGACCAATGAATGTATATTATTGTTTCTTTTTAGGTTCCCCTATAGTAATATAGATATATGATTCACTCAAGAATCTATGCCCCTCTGGTTTTTTGATGCATAATTGCATAGCACTAGATAAGAATGAAATAAAATGAAACATTGCGTCAATTTATATTAATTGATTAAAATAAAACAATAATGAGGCGTGGCCAAGAGGTAAGGCAACAGGTTTTGGTCCTGTTATTTTGAAGGTTTTAATCCTTCCGTCCTAGGTGGAACAATATGAAAGAAAGAAGACTATACTTATAGAATGGAAATATGATTTCGTTCTACAAGAAGGGGATATGGTAGAATCGGTAGATGCTACGGAATTAAATTTGTTGAGCCTTGGTATGTAAAATTACCAAGTGATAGCATCCAAATCTAGGGAACCCTGGGATATTTTGAATAGGCAATCCTAAGTGAAATCTCGATTTCTAGAGACAATAGTTTCCTTTTCAAGAAAGGGATAGGAACAAAGACTCAACGAAAGTTATTCTAACGAATCTAATAATTTGTATTGGATACAATTAAATTTTTACAGAATGTTTTTTTTATTTTATTTAACGCTTGAAAAAGTGTTATATATCACCAATAAATAAAAATAACGATAAGAATTCTAGGTTTGTTTTCAAAGAATATGCCTTCACAATTGATTGAAATTCAAGGATTTTTCCAATTAAGAGCTTCTCTAGAAAGTTGCATTTAATTCCATTTTTGGAAGTAATAATTGGATGAGGATAAAGATAGAGTCCAATTCTACATGTCAATGTCAACAACAATGAAAATTGGAGTAGGAGGAAAATCCGTTGGTTTTATAGATCGTGAGGGTTCAAGTCCCTCTATCCCTAGGTTATCTATTTTATTTTTGATTTGTTAAGTGTGTTATTAAGAACATAATAAGTTTTTGTTAGTAATAACTGAGAGGGGGTGAATCAGTGGCCTCAAAAACATATCCTTAAACTTAACCACCAATCAATAAACCTTAGATTATTATGTCCCTATAAGATGCATGCCATTAAATACTTATAATGATTAATTGTCTGTCAGTTTTCCTTGTCTGTCCTTATTCTCCTTGATTACCGATAAGCAATATAACTATTTACTGAAATACAGTAAATATGCAGAGTATACTGATGAATCCAAAATGAATTATGTAAGATACAAAACATTAAAGAAATATATCATACACACATATAACACATGGATTTTAACGTGGAAACCCAGTTAAGGGAAAAAAACCACTGGGACCGGTACCCCAAATTTTCACTCTTCTAAAGTGAGCCCTGTTAGGAGTCAACCCTGTTAAAGGTTATAAACACACTATTAGGTGTGACCTTGTTAGAGGATTTTAAACATATAGGTTGTCACTTAGTATCGGGCATCTAATGCTGCCATCCTTGAATCAGCCTCTCTCTTAGACTGTCAATAGGCATCAGGCATATCCAATGCTACTTTCATGAATCAACCTTTTTGGCACTC
>MU226241.1:46297-74662 GCA_018584345.1 Thuja plicata
ATTCACTCCCCTTAATCCCCTTTTCATGTGATACAAAAATGAATTAATCTTGTCTCTTATATAGACATGATATTCACTGTTTCTTGATTCTTGATTCTTGGCGTGAAAAACAATCCAGCCAATTTGAATTAAAGCATAACTCCCAATTTGTCTTGTAGTTATCTTTATGCCAACTGTATAAATCAGCTTTAAATCAATTACTTAACTCTGGTTGAATAAAATAAATAAAACAACTAGCTAAGTCTATCTTTAGCTCTTGCCAACTAGATATTTTGTCATTTTCTGAACTCTTTGTTCCATCCGTCAACTCTTCAATTATTCATCGGTTACAACTGCCAGTTTCGTCGGTGTGACTCCAGTTAGCTTTGAGATCTCCGTTGGTCAGGTATCATTGGATTTTTTCTCGTTGGGCAACTTTGTCTTCTACTTGTCAGGTATCACTATGACTTTTCTTCTTTTCCTTTGCCGATGGTGTGCACTCCGTCGGTGTTGTCTGTCACTTAGTGAATACTTGAATTTTATGCATTGTTGAAAGCATGACCTTTGTTCCATTGATTCTCTAAAGTCTTTGGCATTATGTACATGACCGTACAGATGATATCAAGTTGACATCAATGACAATACAAACCATTAACTGATTTAATGTCTTGCATTATCTTTAACTTAACATTATCAAACATTTAATCAGTTACATGTTATCAATCTCTCTCTTTGGAATTGATGGAAATAAAATTATATTATCAAACTATACTATTTCTAATACAATTTGAAATACAACTGTTGAGATTCATCAAACTACCATTCTCTCCCTTTTGTCAACCAATAAATGTCTGAACTTCGGTAAGCTCTATTAGCTTAGATTTTATTCCTGTAGTTCTCTTTTCTTCTGATGTTTTGATTCCCTTTCTTATGCAAATTTCTCTCCTTTTGACTATTCTCCTATTTTGATGTTTTTCTCTTTTCAACAATTCTCCCTTTGTATAATCTTTCATACAAGTTTCTCTCCTTAAGGATATAATCTCTCCCTGTTGGAGTAATCTGATAATGGATAATCTCTCTTCCTTTTTTTTTTAATAATGTGATAATATGGATAATTTCTCTCCCTTTGACAATAATGCCAAACAAATATTTTACAAATATCTGACATTCATTTCAAACAATCTTTTCTTTTTCTATCCATAATATATTCCTTGAATTTCCCTTATCCATCAGCAATACAACAATATGTTATGGTGCTCAGTTATGATATATACCTATTTGTATGTAGGTGCATCTTTTAAGTTCATCTCGTTGCTTACACCAACATGAATGATATTCTGATAATATGTAGGCTGATGCAGCCTTCAGTCATTTTACTAACTGGTAGACAAGGGTTTGACCCCTAGTCTCTTTCTCAGGTACTCAAATGTATCCTTGGGCAATGGTTTGGTGAAGATATCAGCTAATTTTTCTTTGGATTGCACATACTCAAGTATCACCTCTTTTTCTTGAACTTGTTCTCTTAAGTAATGATACTTGATGGCAATGTGTTTAGTTTTTGCATGCATGACTGGATTCTTGGAAATGTTTATTGCACTGGTGTTATCACAATAGATAATCACTAGCTCTAAGATCTTCATATGCATACCTTCCAGCAATTGTTTGATCCATGCAATATTTGAGTAATTTGCAGTAGTAGAAATGTACTCTACTTTTGCAGTAGACTGAGAGATGCATCCTTGTTTCTTGCTAATCCATGTGAAAAGTTTTTCACCCATAAAGAATGCTCCTCCAGTTGTGCTCTTTTGGTCATCAAGATTCCCATCCCAATCAGCAGCAGTAAACACTTTAAGTTTAAATTTTCCTTCTCTTCTATACCATAAGCTAAATTCCTCAGTATTCTTCAAATATCTTAAAATTCTTTTCACAACAGTCATATGTAATTCCCTGGGGTTAGCAGAAAATCTAGCAATAATTCCTACTGCATGTGTAATATATGGTCTAGTGTGTACAACATACATGAGTTTCCCTATCATTGATCTATACAAAGTCTAATTTACCTCTGCTGTCTTGTCCTCCTTTGTCAACTTACATCCATTAGCCATCGGTGTTCCAACTAGTTTGGATTCTTCCATCTTGAAAATTTCTAGGACCTCTTTGATGTACTTGGACTGTGTAATGTGAATTCCTTCACCAAACATAGAAATCTCGAACTCTTTGCTCATCTCATTAGCAAATGCTTTGCATAGCATATCATTGCCTCCAAATATGATGTCATCAAAAAATATTTCAACAATCAAGGTGTTAGCATCAGTATCTTCTTTTAAATAAAGATTACTATTTTCACTAGTCCTTACAAATCCAATACTTATTAGATAGGAATTAAGTCATTCATACCAGGCTCTTGGAGCTTGTTTCAATCCATACAAGGCTTTGTGAAGTCTACATACCATGTCCCTCTTGTCTGGATCAACAAACCCTTCTGGTTGTTCAATGTATACTTCTTCTTCAAGTATTCCATTTAGGAATGATGACTTGACATCCATCTGGTATACCTTGAATCCTTTTAATGCAGCATAAGAAAGTAATATTCTTACTCCTTCTAGCCTAGAAATGGGTGCAAACCTCTCTCCATAGTCTATACCTTCCTCTTGTGCATACCCTTTGCATACTAGTCTTGCTTTGTTCCTTGTGACTTCTCCATTCTCATTCAGCTTATTCCTGAATATCCATTTTGTACCGATGACATCCTTGTCATCTGATCTTGGCACAAGTGACCATGTTTTGTTTTTCTCAATCTGCTCAATCTCATCATTCATAGCACTTATCCATTCCTCATTGTCTAGTGCAGCATTGCCAGATTTTGGCTCAAACTCACAAATTAAACAATTTGAGTTTAAAGACTTAGTTCTTGTTCTTGTACCAGCTTTCTTATCTCCTATGATCTAGACCTCTGGATGGTTCCTTCTTACATATCTTGCAAGTATAAGTATAGTTCTTTGTCTATCAGCTTGGTCATTATTTTGATCTTCATTCTGTTATTCATCACCTTGCACATCATTTTGATCATTATCCTTACCATCAGTGTTTGCAGCCCGATGCTCGGGAGTAATGATTTGTACCTCAGGGGATCTACATTGTTGGTAGGGTAGAGTGTTAGGTTCCTCATTATAAGTGAACTTATTTTAGTCCTCTGGTTCTTTAGTACTTTCTTGTTCATTCTTTTCTGCAAATTCATCTATCTTTACATTTTCACTTTCAATAATTTTGTTAGAGGCTTTGTTTAGACATTTTTAAGCCTTTCTCTTGGTAGAATACCCTAGAAAAATTCCTTCATCACTCTTGGAGTCAAGTTTTCTATTTATATAATCTTTTAAGATATAACGTTGACTTCCAAAAATTTTGAAATAACTTACATTAGGTGTGTATCCATACCATAGCTCATAAGGTGTCCTCTTGGTGTCTTTCTTCAATTGTACTCTCTTTAGTGTGTAAATAGCAGTACTGACAGGTTCCCTCTAGAATATTTGGGTGATGCCTTTTTCTATCATCAGTGTTCTTGCACAATAAACTATTGATTTGTTCCTTCTCTCAGCAATCCCATTTTGTTGTGGCATTCTTGGTGCAGAAACCTATCTTTTTATACCATGCTCATTACAAAAGTTAGTGAATTCATCTGATATAAACTCACCTCCTCTATCTGATCTCAAACATTTTAGATCCTTACCACTTTGTTTCTCTACCATAGCCTTATACCATTTGAACATCTTAAATGCTTCTGATTTATCTTTTAGAAACATAATTGTCATCATTCTAGAGTAATCATCAACAAAGAGAATAAAATATCTATCTCTATAATAACTCTTTGTCCTCATAGGTCCACATAAATCAATATGGAATAATTCTAGAATTGCATCAGATGTATGGGTTTTTCTTTTGAAACTAGACTTTGTCATTTTACTTTTTTAACAATTTTTACACATGATGTTATCGGGCTTGGTCATTGTCCGTAAGCCTCTGACATTTCTCTTTTTGCTAATTTTTATCATGTTTTCAAAGTTCACATGACACAGTCTTTTGTGCCATAGCCATATGTCTTCATTTGTAGCAATCAAACAAGTGGAGTCAGTATCATTCAGATAGAATAAGTTACCTTTTTTCTACTCACCGGTACCAATCAGATTTCCAAATTTATTGAAGAGCTTTGCCTTCTTATTTTCAAATGCTACTTTTTGACCTGAATTATTCAACTGAGAAACATTAAATAGATTATAATTCAATCCATTTACCCAATAAGCATTCTCACACTTTATCTGGTTATTCAACATTATTGTTTCTATACCTTCAACTAGACAAGGTGTGTCATTTCCCATTCTTACTGTTCCACCCTTGTAGTATTCAAAAGTCTCAAACTTTTGCTTATCACCAGTCATATCATGAGTGCAGCCACTATCTATGATCCAAACATCATTTTTGTTAATTTTAGATATGAGAGCTGTTTCTACATACCTTTCTTCATCATCATCTGAATCATCCTTTACAGCCACAAACACCATCTTGATGTCTTCATCAGATTCAGTGTTAGTATCATCATCCTTGCATTTTTATAGGTAGTTGACCTTCTTTCCTTTGTCCTTATAGTCTCGAGTATCTCTTCTTTCTGATTGTCGGTAGCTTCTGTAATCACCTCTGTCAGACTTCTTCTCAAAAGATCTGTCGTTACTTCTGTCATCTTTTCTTTTGTTAGTACATCTTGCAGAAAAATGTCTAATCTCTTTGCAATTAAAACAAATAAGTGACAATTTACCTTTGTCTCTCTGCATTCTTCTGGCCATAAGTGCTTCAATTTCATCAAGATCATCTTCTTCATTTTCACTATCACTATATTTTCTCATACTGTTTTTGTGACTTGATTTGCTTATTCTCATAGAAGTTTTGAATGCAGACTCTATGTTTGGTAAGGCACTATTATCAAAGTTATTCATCTCAAATGAAATCATTCTTCCAATTAAACTGTCTAGAGTAGCATTGTTATTTTCTACTGCTCTCATTTCTTGAATGGCAGATACTCTAATAGCATAAGTAGGCGGTAAGGTTCTTAGAATTTTACTTACCATTGTATCTTCTTCCAGTACACCTCCAACTCCTCAGATAGCATTGACTACTTGTTTAATTCTTGTGTTGTACTGAGTGATGTTTTCTCCTTCTTTCATTTTGAGATCATCAAACTTTCCTCTAAGGCTTTATGCCTTAGCTCTCAAAACATTTTTGTCACCACCATGTACAAGCTTCAATTTGTCCCACATCTGCTTTGTAGTTTTGCATTCGTTGACATCTTCAAATTCAGCATCGGAGAGTGAGGAAGCAAGCTCTATCATCATGTCATTATGTTCATACTTCTCTCTCATTTCTTCAACTATTGGTGCTCCTGTGGGAAACACATATTCAATTTCTAGGAATTGAGTAACATCATTACCAATACTTGATAAGTGGATTCTTATTTTTCTCTATCATGAAGCAAAATTATCTTTGTTCAACTTGGGTACATCTCATCTGTTTATCTTGTGATCTCTGGTTTAGGTTTTGAAACCTTCCTTCTAAGCACACAAGCTCTGATACCAATTGTTAGTAATAACTGAGAGGGGGGGTGAATCAGTGGCCTCAAAAACTTATCCTTAAACTTAACCACCAATCAATAAACCTCAGATTATTATGTCCCTATAAGATGCATGTCATTAAATAATTATAATGATTAAATGTCTGTTAGTTTTCCTTGTCTATCCTTATTCTCCTTGATTACCGATAAGTAGTATAACTATTTACCAAAATATAGTAAATATGCAGAGTATACCGATGAATTCAGAATGAATTATGTAAGATACAAAATAGTAAAGAAATATATCATACACACATATAACACATGGATTTTAACATGAAAACCTAGTTAAGGGAAAAAAACCACTGGGACCAGTACCCCAAATTTTCACTCTTCTGAAGTGAGCCCTGTTAGGAGACAACCCTGTTAAAGGTTACAAACACACTGTTAGGTGTGACCTTTTTAGAGGATTTTAAACATATAGGTTGTCACTTAGTATCAGGCATCTAATGTTGTCATCCTTGAATCAACCTCTCTCTTAGAATATCAATACGCATCGGGCATATCCAATGCTACTTTCATGAATCAACATTTTTGGTACTCCTTGGGATGCACCTCAATATATAGAAGACTGTTAAGTCCTGCTTTGTTAAGAGACTTGATACTTCAATGGTTAAACTGAAATAAAATGACATGTTTCTAATGCAACTTGAATTGCAGATTTTTAGATCTATTTAAGTACATTACCTCTCTGGTCAATGTATCAATTCAATTCTTTTGTGCTCCATACTTTTTGCTTTGTGATGTTGTGCTTACTATTTTTTGGTGTCTACAAAATTCCTTAGCTCTCCTTCAGCTTGATTAATCAGTACTACATGAAGTTGTTCTTCATCAGTTTCTTTTTAGCATCTTCTTTCTATTCACTCCCCTTAATCCCCTTTTCATGTGATATGAAAATAAATTAAGCTTGTCTCTTATATAGACATGATATTCATTATTTCTTGATTCTTGATTCTTGATTCTTGGTATGAAAAACAATCCAGCCAATTTGATTTAAATCATAACTCCTGATTTTTCTCGTACTTATCTTTATGCCAACTATATAAATGAACTTTAAATCAATTACTTAACTCTAGTTGAATAAAACAAATAAAACAACCAGTTAAGTCTATCTTTAGCTCTTGCCAACTAAATATTTTGTTGTTTTCTGAACTCTCTGTTCCGTCGGTCAACTCTTCAGTTAGTCGTCGGTTACAACTACCAATTCTGTCGGTGTGACTCTAGTTAGCTTTGGGATCTCCATCCATCGGGTATCATTAGATTTTTTCTTGTCGGGCAACTCTATCTTCTACTCGTCGGGTATCACTGTGACTTTTTTTCTTTGCCTTTATTGATGGTGTGCACTCCATCAGTGTTGTCTGTCACTTAGTGAATACTTAACTTTTATGCATTGCTGAAAGCATAACCTTTGTTCCATTGATTCTCTAAAGTCTTTGGAATTATGTACATGATTGTACAGATGATATCAAGTTGACATCAATGACAATACAAACCATTAATTGATTTATTGCCTTGCATTATCTTCAACTTAACATTATCAAACATTTAATCAGTTACATGTCATCAGTTTTAATTGTATGATCAATTTTTATCTTCTTCTCTTATATATACATCTGTCTATGTATATAACTATCAATAATATAATAATATATTCTATATATACAATATATTCTATTTTTATTTGTATCGTTGCTTCTACTCATTCAGATGTTGTCTTTTACCCTTTTTATTTTTAGTTGACAGGAGTTTGGTTACTGTGCTAGTATGGTGCACAAGGGAAATTCAGGATAACTCAGTTGGTAGAGCAGAGGACTAAAATCCTTGTGTCACCAGTTCAAATCTAGTTCCTAGCATATATACTTTTATAAGTATGAAAAAGGAAAAAGGATTAGTAGACCTTATTTTCTAATTTTTAGAAAATAACTAATATAATATTGATGATTTAGAAAAATCATCAGTGATTCAATGTTATTGAATCAATAGGGAGTTCGTCCAAGTTATTTCAAAGGGGATAAAAACTACTTGAAATAACTCAAACTAGAGAGCAATTTTATCTATTTCATTTGTATTAATATATTCTCGTAAAGAAGAAATATCTAGGCCTATTAGATAGTGTAGACACCCGAAAATGGACAGGCTTGCGACTTGACATTAAAAACACTAATTTGCATCTAATAATTAATGGTTTTTTAATTGTTAATTAATCATTTATTTTCTTCTAAATTCATTCCCCAAATCATCTAATCAAATTTTCAAAATTAATTAAATAATTAATTTTATTTAATTAATTAACCTTAATTGATTAATTATCAATAATTAATTAATTAAATTCAATTTCTTATAGTTTAAATTGAAATATCTAAACTTACTAATTAAATTCTTCCAATTTAATTAATTTAATTTCATCAAATAAAGCAATTCTAAATCAAAAAGAATTCAATTATCTCACATGTTGAAAACATTAATTAAATAAATGAATTAAATATTCATTTATCTTCAAAGAGATAACTCCAATCAGATCACATGGGTTACTCCACCCATCTCTCCAGTTCACATGGGTAACTCCACCCTCTTCAATTCTAAAAGGTAACTCACAATTAGCTCTTTAGTCAACCAAACTCTATCTCCTCTTTACCAATTGAAGAGGTGGAGTTTACTAATGGCTTCTCCAGTTCCCTTTAATCTCAACCGTTCATCTCCCTATCTCTGGGATTGATCTCAACCGTTCATATCATCCTCAATTCCTATATAATAAACCCTTCATAACCATTTGAAGAATCCAGGATTTCAAGCTCTCGTGTGCCATTACTCTGTCAGATTGGTTCTAGCATTCAAGCCATCTTACGATCACACAAACATTTCAAGTATCAAATTCTCGACGCTTCTCAAGTCATAGACACTGCCCACACCAATACTGAGCATCAAAAATAGCATTTTGGAAGGAGTAGAGAGAGACAATAGAAGCTTCAAGCACTTTGGGGTTTGCATTCATTTGTTTTCCTTTCTTTTCTTGTAAATTTTATTGGTTATGTTTTAAGTTATTCGTTATTGGTAGCTTTGTGTATTGGATTTATATCATTACAAACCGGTGCTACTAACCCCCACCTTTGGAAAGCTTGGGAACCATGAATCACAAAAATAAGAGGCGTACATTTTGGTGAACCCGACGTGAAACAAATAGCTCAAATACCTCTTGTAGACGATAAACAGAATCAATCAGCCACAGCCTACGGTTGCAGACCAAAAGATTCATCTTTTTCTTGATATATATGCTATTTTGCAATCGCTACTATTCTACCACAATTGACTAGTTTAATACCACAATTGATTGTAGGCTTTCGCATCTCTATTCTGTCATCTTCCATCTATTCTATCTTCTGGTATTTTTCTACAATTGATTGCATTTGACTGCAGTTACCTATAATTTGTCACAATTTCTTGTACTGTACCGAAATTGACTGATCCATGCCGTAATCGAAAGCATCTTATCACAAAAGAAAGTTATTTTCTGCAATCTCTAATATTCTACAGCAATTGACCAGAGTTTGCCGCAATTGAACAACCAGTAACGCAATTGACATAAAAGCCACAATTTTGTCTATTTTTCTTGGTTTATGTGTAGGGCTGACTGATAGTGAATGAAAAAAAAAGCTGATCAGACACATACCAGATGCTAGAGCATTACGAGGTGCAAGGAGGAGAACCATCAACTATCGATCACAACAAAGGGATATTCTTGCAATCGCAGTTGAAGATCAAAGTGAAGCATACACTAGGTATATTGATTCAATCAAGAGATTTTCAAGTTAGTATAAAGTCACCATTAATCTCAGCAATCTCAATAAACCCAGAGTTTCTGGATATTCTACTATTTTGGATTGAAAAGCTTTCATTTCTTGAGATACTAAACACTTTCTTTGACAGGTTCGAATCGAGGAGACAAGATAACAATACAACCTAAAATTCATTTACTTGTTGATTTGGGCTTAAAAAGAATAGTGTTTGTCACACATCTTACATCTCACATTTTCATAATTTGGTGCTTAAATTTGACGCGGGGACTAAAATTGAACAAAGGAAAAACAATCTCTCAAATTGGTGCATTAAAATTGAACAAGCAATCAACACCTACTTTTTGGGCTTAAAACTGAACACTTGTACTTGTATGGTGGTGTAGCTTAGTTCACATTCAAACTTTCAAAGCTTAATCGATTTATCTTGTGTCTTGAGTTTTGGGTGCACTTGCACAATCTGTTAGATTAAACACCATTACACTTTTTAGAAAGACCTATCTGGAGAATGCACTTCTTCTTCGGAAAATGACCTTAAACTGTTAATCCTTCCGATCGGTATATAAACAAGACGTGAACCAAAGTTCCATCTTATCTAGTCAAGCTCATGTGAGGTGTGTTGATGATAGTCTGGATCGAGTAAATATCCCTAAGGAGCTAGCATGGTCAACTAGGCTCTTAAGTGATTCACACATGTACAACTTGATTGGATAGACGCCACGGACCCTTATTACAACCTTGTTAATTAGAGGCCAACACAATCTACCTCCAAACATATACCTTATTATAGTGCAAGGGGTTGCAGAATTTCCCCCCAAGATTTCCAACATGTGTGTCCCACAGTATTTGTGTAGTGAAAGAGATCTTCACTCCACGGAAACAATACCTGGCAACGGCAAAAACACGGGCACCTACGTCATGGACCTTCATGTCCTAGTAGTGTGACAATTGATGTGTGAGCTAATGGACATTTAAGCATTGGGCCTATAATATTGTATTCTGAAGCTATTGACCTAGATTAATCTGATTGTTCATTGTTGAGACCTCATGATAACCATGCAACTTGAAAAAGTTGTAGAATATACACATTGTCAGTCTTCATTCTTCAAAACATAGTGTCTGTTGTGCTTGTTCTTTGATCAGTTTCTAAAATGAAAAACAAAACATCCAAACTGTCAAAACAAGTCAAACATGTTAAAGTCTAGGATTGTCAACATCAACTGTCTTGCAAATCAAAAGCCTTGTTCCACAAAATCAAAATTGTCAGACAGTGATACCTATCTTCTAGTCATTTTTGAGACTGTTCCCCTTTTACCAAAATTGTCTGCATTTTGCTGCAATTGATGGAAGTCTACCGCAGTTAACTTGTTTATTGCCGCAATCAACCTATTTATTAATGCAATTGGTGATAACGTACTGCCATCGACCATTCACTTTGTCGCAATCGGTGGAGTTGTGTCACAGTTGACCAAAGATATCTTACACCTGTTTTGACCTAAAACCTTGAAAGTACTCTTCATTTTGTGTCAAAAACCAGTGTCTATCCTAGAAAAATGTGAAGAACATTGTGTGAATCTCTAAACATCAAAAATCATCCCTTCTCTAAAAAGCATGATTATTGTCTAAAACATTGTTAGTTTGAAATCTCAGACTCGAAATATCTTGATCTCATCATATCAAACATCATCATTATCTCTATCAAGTGACTTTTGTATGCACCCTAAAATGGTCGCCTAGACTATGGGCCCCATTTATCAATTTATTAAATTCCTAAATCAATGTTTTGCAACATTTTCAATTCAAATCAATTTCCTTGATCAAATCGTAATTAATTCAATTATTTCAATATTTCCTAAGGTTTAATCATTTTTATTTAATTAAAAGATTTAATCTCCCTTTTAATTAAATAAAATTCATCTTATTTAATTAAAATAAATTCATCGCATTTAATTAAATAAAATTCTTCTAATTTATTTAATTAAAAGAAAACCCCTCTTTTAATTAAATAAATAAAAATCCCCACTTAAAACTCTTCTTTTGATGAAAAGGGAAATAAATTAAATAAAAATCTTTTTTTTATCACATCTTTCTAAGTGGTGGGCTTTTTGCTTTTTAAATGAGCACATGGATCAACCAAGATTTAATCTCCACCATTGCTCATTTATTTTTGCCTTTTAATCTCAACTGTTCACTTTTCTTTATAAGGAGCCCTCTCCTTCTCATTTAGGATCCCACTTTTTTGTATTATTATGCTGCAGGTTTGGAGAGAAATTTTGGAGGAGATTATGAGCACTCAAGCTTGGATATTGCAACTTCTCTATCTTCTTGTCTTCTTCTTCTTGCATCCATGGCTATTCATGTAGATTAGATTCTATTGATGAGACTTTGGTGACCGGGTCCGCCAACAGTCATAAGTTGTCACCGGGTACCGGAGGTACCAGCCAACTCCGCCTACAAAGGTTGTACAGGAAAATGAGATTCCCCGGGCCTCCAAGCACCTGGGAGTCGGGTCTCGACAGTGCGGGGCTCAGTTGGGAGATGTGACTATTTTCAAGGGGGATAGCTGGTTTCTTCAACTCGTTCTCTTCGGGGATTCAGGAAGGTGAGGTTTCTCCAAGCATCCTACACTTAGCAAATAAACTGAAAAAAAGATCCTGCAGGGTTAGAGGTGTTTCATCTACCTATAGTTATGTTCGAACATTTAATAAATCAATAATGCTCTGATATACTACACTAAATACTGAAGAAATGCACAACCATCAGTTCATATTTCATCAGTAGCAAGGGAAAAGAGGTCATTAAGCTACTTAAAATACTATAGCAGAAGACATGAAGAACATGAAACATAAAATACCATTAACTTCAAAGATTGAATGTCAACAACATCATTGCAAGAACTCTCCCTTCTTCATTAATATTTCTTCCAGCAAGCACAGGTGCGTGGTACAATGGTGGCTCCAAGGGAGCATCTAACTACCAAAAGCTTAAAGACCAAGGAGCATTGAGCTCTGCAACTAAAATGGAAATACTACTTCTATATTATTATGGACTGCAAAATCATCAATTTCACCGACCCTTGGAAAAGGACCATACTTACTATTTATACACATTTACATTCAACCCTAACCCTAACCCTATTTTTACATTACACTGTACAATAGAATATATTATCTTGTGGTCGGTACTACCTGTGCCACTCTACAAAAGGCCTTGAGATGAAATAGGCCTGACATGTCAGAAGAATGAGACAAGAAGGTGGAGTGGAAGAATCAGCCTTGAGAAGAGAGCTGAGAAAGAAAAGGAAGAAATTTGATCCCTCGGGGATCGAGGCTACATGCCTCATAAATAGGAAATGCAGCGCCCTGTCTCCAATGTGCCAGGTGTAAATTTGAAGCAGTGCCTCAAGAAGATCATCTGTCAGAAGACCACTATTGATCTAACGTACCTCAATGCAGCCAACTATCTTCTGACAGTCTTTATTAACCACTTTTAAAAGTGACCAGTCAGCCTCGGGGACTGGGACACGGATCACTCGAAAGAATACAAAATTTAGGATCCAGGACTCCAGGATCTGGGAACTTACGTTTTGAAATAATAAAAAATATAAAATGTTTGGGTTTTCTTCGGCCTCTAGAGAAACTTTATTGTTGCTTTTTGTCATTGAAGGTTTGGAGAAGGTGGGAGATTCCATCCTCATCAATCTCTTTGAGGCCGAACCGCTGGTACTTAGCTGCCTCAATCTGTTCTCCTAGCTCCAGAACATTATTCTTGAATTCATCGGCTATTTTTGCAGCATCGTGGCCACTAAAGATCATACGAGTTAATATCACTATTTGAGTCCTATCCACTCCCTCTGGGGATTGATATCTAGACTCCATAAATTCATTGAACTTACCCAAAATGTATTCCTCCAGAGTGCATGTGTCAGTGATGAATGGGTCAGCTCCGGAGACCTTTGTGACAAAAGCCTTATACATATTTGAAGAATACTAGACCGCATTGATCTTATCATGTAGAACCCCTACCAGTTGCTTGAGCACCTCCAATGTGAGGTCAAGTCTGGAGTGTTGGGTCCTTACGAAATTGAATGATTCTTCTCCTAGAATCCCGGACTCAGAGACCATTTCTTCCCCAAGGCTGAGGAGTTCTTCAAGTTCTACCTTCCATGCCTCATAGTTTTCCATATCACCCTCCCATAGGCTAATAATAGTCTCTACATGATGCAGAACATGTCAGGCTATATACAAGTCTGGAAGGGTGGATATTAAGAAGTGTCAGGTGTTTCCTATCTGCAGAGTGACCCATTCATCGACCGCTTGGGCCTTCTTCTTCATCACTTGTAGGGAGTCTATGTCACTCTACGGTAATGACACATCAAATGTGGAGGCCTCTGGAGGAATGGCACTAATAGGCTAGGCCATCTCAGTAAGCAATCCCATAAGGTTCGCTATCTTTCTATTTTCCGCTTTGAGCCTTTGGGCCTCCTTTTCATATCGGGCCTCCACGGCTCTAGTTGCCTCTTTTAATAGGTTCACTTCACCCTGATTTCCTCTTTTTCCTAGTGATATCATAATCTCCAGCCTCAGTGGTTGCCTCATTAGCATCTGGGGGAGGTGTTGCAACAACTGCAACTATTTCTCCTCCTGGCCCAGTTCGAAGAGTATGAACCATCCGGGCTTTCTTGGCCTTTGGCGGGCCCTGGACCTGAGCCATCATCTCAGCCAGGGAGAGATGAGCTCTGGGGGTGGATGAAGATTTTCTTTTCTTGCTTTCAACCAACCACTAAGGTGGAAGGGGTGGCTTTTTTTCCAAGGTCTATTCCTTGGGTTCTTCCCTAGTGTCCTGTTGTTGTTCGTCCTCAGTGGTGTGAGTCTCGCCTGCCCCTTCCTCTTTATCTTGGGCTTCGTCGAGAATATTTTCCCCAGCGACGTTTATTTCCTCTACCTTGTCCTCTATATCTTTAGCTTCATCTAGACCCTCATTAGCTGTCCCAAGGGTTTCCTCCTCTTATTGTTCTCTTTGTTCTTCAACCTTTGTCGTTAGGATTTCTTCTTCTATTGGTATATCCTTTGGCAATGGGGGAGGCACCGGGCCAAGATTTAACATTTGGGCCATAGTAATTACCTGCCCAAAGGTCACCCCAGGGAGTGGCACATGAAACACAGTGGCTAAGGTTACATTTGCTCCCGTAGGGTCGGTTCCCTCAGCTGATGCCACTTGTTCACTCTGCTTCTGTTGGTCCACTCCTATATTTTGTATCTCCAGGACCTCAGAGGTGATCTCCTGTTCTATTTCCTTCTCCACTTCCATCTGCTCTTCCTGCTCCTGTGTAGGTTTTTATTCCTCAGCTTCCTCTTGTGTTGGGACTTCAGCATCTGTTTGCTCGATGTCCCCCTGCAGATTCCCGAACTCGTTGATTGCAAAAACATCATTGAACTCATCCTGCGGAGGAGAGTTGGCTGGGACATCGGCAAGCTCTGGCTCCCTTTCTGGCTCCAGGGAGTTGGAAGAAAGGATCTCAACTTGTGGGGTCTGGGGCATCCCCAGCTCCATCTCCTTCTTGGGCTTCGATTCAAGCCTCCTCTTTCTCCTAGTGATCAAGGGTGACCCTGCATCCCTTATCGCTACTTGCTCTGTCGAATCCACCCATGTTTCCCTAACCATCAAGGCTACTAGTGAAGGGGAGGAGGGGGGACGAATCGGTCTAGCCATAAGCACCGGAGTAGCCATCTGTGTGATCAAATTCTCTTACATTTGCTGGGAGGCTGCCACTGATTGTTTTATTTATTCTTTAATGGGGACTTCTTGCGAGGTTGGAGTTGTCGCTATTCCTTTTCCTTTATCTACTCCCTGCGAAGAAGTCCTGGCCCCCGGAGTCAACTTTGGTATCGATTGGGCCACCCGGTGGACACACCCAGGGCACACCTTCTTGAAGTAGAGGTGGCTGCATTCAACTACATTACGAGTGAACTCTTCAATCGTGGACCCTTCTTGGGCGTCCCAATTCACTAGTGGAAGGGCCAATTTATCGATCCCCTTTTCTCTGTACTAGGGATCCTCCATGGAGCCAGTGTCCGAGAAGTCTTCCAGAAATCTTCAAAGCTTTAATCTCTCCATCATTCCTTTGGTCATCCTGACATAATGCCGCCCCTGGACTTCCATGTTGTCTTGACAATCTTCCTAGAAGTCTTCTATGTGATATTTATGGGGCTCTGATGCCCGGGGAAGTGTCATTGCATTCTTGCCATATGGATCAAATTGTTTCTGCGCCAAGTAAAATTCTGCCAGGTTATAGCATTTAAGCTCATTATCCACCTCTTTTATGGTGGCTAGACTACATGAATAATTTCCACAAGTGATTGGGAATGGAATATTTGTTACCTTCTTTAAGGCAAAGAGTGCATGCAGCTCCATTATCTGCCTGCAATATTCCAAGAGAATTATCTTGTCCCTGCAATGTTTGGGCAACAAGTAGGGTCTCCCAGAGAAGCCGGTCACCCTAATGTATGTATGTTGTTGAAGCTGTATATAATAATGTCCGTAACTCTAGACCAAATTTATCACCTATATGGATAGGTGGTATCTTGCATCCCGAGTGGGTGTGAGTAGGTGGCAGTAAACAAAGACATCATTTACCTGGAAAAAACTGGGGAAGCTAGCCTCCCATTGAATCTGTAGAAAATGGTCCCAAGGGGCCTTCTGTCCCAGGCTAATCCTGAGCATGCCCTCTGTAAGTAACTCATTGGTGTGGGGCCGTTGTTGTGCCAGGGCCTAGAGAACATAAGAAGTCATATAAAACTTCTTCTTCTTGGCCAGTTGAAGGAAATGGGAGTCCACATGGTTGGAGATTATGGCAGCCTAGTCAAAATACTCCTCGCCCATGCTGATACCCAGCAAAAAGTAATACATCCACCCGAAAAATTCTCGGGAATGTTGTTGTTTGAAGACCTGGCATAAGGCTATCATCCCCATTTGGATGCTTTCTTTAAATTTAGCCCTGGGGATTTCCAACTTCATCCTCTTGGGATCCCTCTTCGGGGTTTTTAGCCAATGACTGTTCATGTATATACGGGCCACTTCCTCCAACTAAGTGAATTGGGCCAAGGCATCTGACCGGGTGACTACTACTAGTTTTTCAAATTGGGGGATCCCCAAGCCCCTTTGAAAAGTATCAAGGTCGAGGGACACCATGGGAGTAGGGTACCCTGTTGGCTCTGGGGCTACGAGCATAACAACCCAGATAGATGTGTTGTAGTGCACCATGAGAGTGAGAATGAGCTTTGGTGACTACACGGAGCACGGGAAACAAGCTACCTTGAGAATCCCAGAGTTCCTGATTTGAATGGCCAATGGATCTCTGGCCTGTCTCTGAATGTACATAATCTTCACCAAGGCCTGCATTTCGGTCCATGTCCCGACGCTGGTGTCGGTGATGAACTGGACTTTGGACTCGATCTTTGAGCCTGTGATGACTCCATCTTTTACATATTTCAGGCTCATAGACAGTTTCTCTAGGGCCTTCTCTATTTTATATCTAACTGTCGCCCTGGTAACCGTCATAGAGGGTAGTTCCAGACTTGCGGGTGGTGAGGATGCGGAAGCTTCAAACATCTTTGAGAGTTTGATGTTTCCAAAAACCTGCAAGGCAAGGCAACCGTCAGAACACATAGATAAATAAATATTTTGGGGTCCGAAGATCTTACCATCGTGGTGTTTTCTTTCCCTGAGAAAGTTAGCTTCATTCAAAAACTCTGAAAAGCATAAATATATTGTGAACTTAGAAATTTACTTAACCATCCGGGTCTGGGGGTTTTATTACACTTAGTAAAAGGACACGGGGTGGGTGATGGCAAGAAACCCGGAGCCCGGGAAGTAACTGTTGGAAGGTGTGCATAAAAAGTGAGCCGTCAGACCCATGTGGGCGCCACATAGGCGAGCAATAAATGGGAGTTATGGTGATGGTGACAGAGCCAACTGTCTGAATGCGTGAAAATTTAAGGCCACTTGGACAAATTTAAATGTGCGCATGGGACATAAATGCAAATCAGGCCAGTTTATAGAGGAGAGAGAAAACCACCTATTTGAAACTGGCTGAGAGCCGAGTTTCAACCAGGTGGTATTCTACATAGAGCAAGCTTGCGGACTAGAAACTAGCAACAAACGCAGCACAATGAGCTTGCTAGGCTACCAAGTAGGATACACACAGAATATATACCAAAGCTGAAGAGTATATATAGGTAAACCAGAAGGATACATAATAGATATACATCAAATTTACATATATACAAAAATCGCAGAGCAGCTACTCACAAAAACCAGACAATGTACAGAATAATTACAACTTTCTACACTATCTATAGACTACATATGCACATAGGGCAGACAACCCTTTGGCAGAGCCGAACCACCAACGGGTGGTGAACTAGAAAGAAACGCCAAGAAAAGAACAAAATGAGACAACAGAAAAACAAATAAAACTAGAAAGAAGGAAAGCCAAGCGGGAGGAAAGGCATCAACCTAAAAATAAAGAAAGGCAAGGAAAGGAAACCACTGCGAAAGCTCTGCAACAGCTTCAACTGTCAGATGATCACAACTTGCCACCACAAACCACCCATAATTGCTCATAAACACTCAGAATGGTTAGCACTGGATTATTGCTAAATCGTTGCAAATCACTCTAATTGCTCAAGTGTTTAATCATGGTAAATGTAAAAATGACAGGTAACTTCTATTTATACCCATGGTAAAAAGCAGGTCACCTTTCCTTCTGCAAACTCCGCACAGATAGACCTCTGAACTCCAGGCCCAGGGATTCCATGCGACGATGCCACCTTAAGGAAAGAAGACATCACGGTGAAGAATCTCGGAGTCTGGAATCCAGCTCTCAACAAAGGACAACCAACTCTGGGACCGGGTCCCGAAGACACGAGAGACCAACAAAACAAAACAACAGCATGAGGAAGAAAACCCCAGAGAAGGAAAACAAAGGAAACAAAGAAAAAGACAAGGCAAGAGCCAAAAGAAGAAAGCAAAAAAAAGGGGGACCCAACATTTTGCACACAAAATGTAGGGACGGGGATGCAGGGCATAACAGATGGCAACCATCTGGGACAAATGCCTTAAAGCATTTGAGAACTACAGAATCTCTGTTTAGCAAAAACTAGAACAAATCGTTACTCGAAGTAACTTACCTGCAAAGAGTAACATGTCTGAGAAAATCTGGCCACGCAGGATCTAGTCCATGATATTTTCATCAGTGGTGGGGTGTGTTCTTTGGAAGGAAAACCAAGTCAATGACCTCTAGGAGGAGTAGAGAAGAGGCACTAAGTATATCAAACCACAAAGTCATCAAATTTGCTCGTTTCTCCCGGAGACCAGAGTTATGTCCCGCTTCCCCTTTTTTTGTTACTTTGTTTGTGGTTAGGTGGGAGGATGGTACTTCTTTCACCATTAAGCTTAAGCTTAGCTAATTTTAATGGTGGTACTTCTTTCGCCCTTCCACCTATTTCTATATGTTGAATGGGAGATAAAAACTCCAGACCCGGAAAGAATCTTTTAAAAGTTCAGACTTGGGTCAACCAACTAGTACAATTGATCTACCCTTGATGTGTCTGATTACTTGTCACTTATTTTTATTTCACTGATTGCCAGATGTCCAAAGAGAAACCCGATGAAGATTTCTCATAGCGCACTACCAAACTCGTAAAATAACTCCGAAGCCTGAATTGATTCTATTATGCTAACAATAGATTCTTAAGTTCACCATGCTACAGACATTATCCCGGAGACCAGAGTTTATGTGAAGCATTCCAATCCTCACAAGAGAGAACAAAATGCCAAAACTCAAAAAGAAAAAAAGAAAAAAAAAATGAAAACCACCAAGAAAAAGGACTACCCCAAAGGACAGCCCACAAGGCTATTTACAAGACAAGGTACCTCCCAACAAGGCACTTGGGAAAGGAATATTTACAAGCTAGGAACTCTACATAAAATACAGCTTTGGGCAAACTTACCTTATTTGAAATAATGTTTGAGAAACTATCCATTGACGGGCAATGGGACAGGTTCTCCAGTCATGGTGTTAAGGCAGTAAGTATTTGGCCCACAGATTTTTGAGATTAAATATGGCCCAAGCCAGAGCCGTTGGAACTTAGTGTGTTTACCTTTCTTTTTCCGGGCCTTGTCCCACAGCATGACCAAGTCCAAAATCTGAAAAGCCTTGTATTGGGCTCTGCAGTCAAACCATCATTTTACCACTGCTTGATGACACGCAAAATGTTTAAGGGCTGCATCTCATTGTTCTTCCATCCGCACCAGATTTAGGAGCCGAACCTCCACGATGTTATCCCAGTTGCTGAATTCCTGCATAAACTGCAAAACTAGGATCTATAAGTTGATTGGGAATACTGGGTTCTGGCCATAAACCAGATGGAATGGGGATATTCCCAGGGTGGCCTTAATTCGGATGTGATCCGCCCAGAGGGTGAATTTCAACTTTTGGTGCCAATCCTAGGGGTTCCGCTCTAGTAGGTGCTTGATCACTTCAAGTAGATTTTTATTAGTAGATTCAACAACACCATTCCCCTGGGGATAATAGTTGCTAGAAAACTTTAGAGTGATCTTCTGATTGTAGGTCCACTCAAGTAATTGCGCCAAAGAAAATTTTGGACCATTGTCACATACCAAAGCAAAGGGCATTCAAAACCTTGTGACGATATATTCTTCTAAGAATTTGATAACCACGTCTACCATGTTATTCTTGTAAGGTATAGCTTCCGACCACCGAGTGCAGTAATCGGTAGCAGTTAAGATGTACTGGGGGTTGGCAGACAAGTTGGAGTTGATTTCTGTGATGAAGTCAAATGCCCATTGGGAAAAGGGCCTGGCCTCAAAGACTGGTTGTAAAGGCATAGTGGGTTACGTTCATAATGCACCATGGTTTGGCAAGTGTGGCACCTCTGAATGTGAGTGTAAACATCTTTAAATATACAGGGCCAATAGTATCCAGCCTGGAAGATCTGATGGGTGGTGGCGTCGGCTGAGCCATGCCCAATCCCAAACTACCCATGGAATTCATCAATCATCTTTGTAGTTTGGTCTCTGTCAATGCACCAAAGGTACACTCCCTCATAATTCTTGCGGTAAAGCACAGAGTTTTTGATCATAAAGTGAGTGCTTTTCATCTGCAGGGCACAACGTTTATTCGGAGGTAACCCCTTTGGGCATTTTTTGTTCAGTAGTAGGTACACCAAATCGATATACCATGGGTCTCGAGTGATGGACTCCACCGTGTAAGTTTGGCATTCTATGTGGGGAGCCTCTTCTGCCATTGCTTGACTTAGTCCCTGGCCTCGGACTATCTTCATGGGCTGCATTTCCAAGTCATATTCCTAGAGGATGGTCATCCATTTCCCCTATCTTTCCCCCAGCTCACTCTGCATTAGCAGAGACTTTACGGCCTAGTCCGGGATGATAGCATGCACCTTGCTCCGAAGAATATAATGTCAAAATTTCTTCACGACACGCACAAGGGAAAAGGCATGCTTTTCCAATGATGAATACCAGACTTCAGCATTCTTGAAGGGGCAATTCATGAAAGCTATTGGTTGCTCTTTCCCTTCAACCTTTTGAGTCAACACTGTCGCGACAGAATGCGGTGAAGCAAAGGAATAAATGTGAAATGGAAGGGCGTAGTCCGGACTAGCTAAGACAGGTGCCTCCATTATCATCTATTTGATCTGGGTAAATGCCTACTTTGCTTCAAGGCTCCACTCAATATTGGTATCCTTTTTCATCATTTCGTTGAGTGGTTTGACTATCTCGGTGAATCTAGTGATGAACCGCCAGACAAAGTTGATCTTCCCGAAGAAAGATCGCATCTCCTTCTTGCTGCCGGGCATTTGTAATTTTAGCAGAGCTTCAACTCTCTCAGGGTCAATGGATATGCCCTTTTTAGAGATAATATGCCTAAGAAACTTCCCTTTAGTGACCCCAAATATGCACTTCTTGGGGTTGAGGGATATTCCATACCGGTGACATCTCTCGCAGATCTGAGTGAGATGGGCAGAATGGTCACGCCTATCCTGGGAAAAGATGGTCAAATCATCCATGTAGATGATTATGCACTGATTCACAAGGCCCTCAAACGTGATGTCCATATCCTTTTGAAATGTGGCCCCTGCGTTAATTAAGCCAAAGGGCATCCTCCTGTATGCAAACATTCCCTACTTGGTGGTGAACGTTGTTTTCTATTTTTCTTCGTACTTAACCATGACCTGGTTATACCCAGAGTACCCATCCAAGAATGACATCATTTGGAATCCATTCACTATTTGTAACACCTCATCCAACGAGCAGAGAGGGTGATTATCCTTCTTGGAGGCCTTATTCAAATTTCAAAATTCCACACAAAGGCAAATTTCACCACTCTTCTTCCTCATAGGGAACAAATTGGCAACCCACGTAGTATACCAGATTAAAAAGATTATCTAGGCTGACAGTAGTTTCTCCACCTCTTGACGAATTAGAGGTTTGATCAATGGGTTGACCGGTCATTGCTTTTACCAGAAAGGCTTAGCATCAGGTTTCAAGGGGATGGTATGAATCATAATAAATGTGTCGTATGTTTTTAGATCCTCATATCCCCATGTAATTACGTCTATATATTCTCAAAGAACCGTGAGAATCTTCTCCTTCTCCTCAGGGGAGCAGGAGGTGCCAATGTGTATCATCTTTTCTTCACTGGGCTGGCTGATGTTTACCTTTTCAAATTTTCCTCCCTTAGAGGAGGATGACATATTTTCTCGGCCCCGAGGGTCTGAGTCAAAGATTCACTCAAGCGCAACTATCACCTTCGGGATGGTGTTAGTGGGTAGATCTATGATCCCATCATCTTCGTCCCCCTGTCTAATGTCATCATGGTCTCGCTCCTCCACTATCTAATCCTCAAAGACACCAACATTAGCCATGAAGACTAGGATATGTTGGTCGTCCTCAAAAACTTGAAAGTGGGTAACATTATCTGGGATAGACGGAGTGGGGATCATCTCAATTGAAAATCTCTAGAGTCACGAGCCAACCATGGGCTCCAGTGTGCTGGCGAAAATAGCGAGGGCATCCGGGACATAATTTTGTCACCAGGGAATGAGATCAATGCCAAAAGTATCAAAATCCTCAATAAGGCTCCATGCCCGATTGCGGTATGCGGCCATCCTTTTGTTATGACATGTATATTGACTCCAGACCTGTTTGACAACCAACTCAGAATCACACAGGGCCTAGAGGCAAGTGATTCCCTTCCTTAACACAAATAAGAGTTTGAGGACCAAAGCCTCATACTCCATAACATTATTGGTGCAGTTGAACTGCAGTCTGTAGGATGTGAGGAAGGATTTCCCTCGCGGGTTGATCAATTCTACTCCGTCCCCACAGCCGTATTTGGATCGGGACCCATCAAACTTAAGGGTCCACAAATTATTATTTGTAGCCTGGAGCTAGGGAGCGGGAATAGCCTTTGCATTGTTCTTGGGAGGCTTGGGAGGAGCTTCCTCCCGAACTGTTGGCACATGGGTGGAATTTACCTTCAGAGGCATTTGAAATTGAGGTTCCCAAGGAAATGGCACCGAAGGAGTGCTTCCAGTAGGAATACTGGACTCTGGGGAATCAACTGCACGTTCTTCATTTCAGAAGGCATCGATGTGTTGGGTAGCGATGGACAGGCAAAGTTCACACTCTAGATTTGAATGTTTTTGATAGTGTACTCGGCACCAAGTGTCAGACAAGAGTGTATTAGGGGTCACTGTGGCACCCTGAGAGTTGACCTTAACCCTCAACTTTTCTTCTAGGTCCTGAGTTCTCTGTAGAACTATGGGATCCTCCCCGGGGGTGAAATTGAATGTCAGGATCTCAAAGGGTTGGTACACCCCAGGGGAGGTCTCAGAGAAGAACACCTCACTAACCCTCCCAACTTTGGTAAGGGCCTGCTTCATCCGGGGCTCACTCTCAACCCAGATCTTGTTTGATTCTCCTTCCCAGGGGAGCCATAAGTGTGAGAAGTCAGTCGAGAAGTATCCGTTCAGGGACTTAGACCAATTCTGACTTAATAACATCCCATAAGTCTCTAGGATGTCCACCACCTGGACGTTGATTATGCTGGCTATCTTGGGGTCCTGGATAAGCTGTATCTGGACATTCTTCAATTTCCCCATCATTTTCATAGCAGTCTTATCCAGCTGAATCACTGCACCATTAGATGGGGTGGGATGGAATCTGAGCTTTTGGCATATGGAAAGGGGCATGATGTTTCCTGAAGCTCTGGAGTCTACTAGGTAGTTGTGTATGTTTTTGCCATGAATATTTAGGCCTAGTAGGAAGGGAGGATCCTCATTGTTTCCCCAGAAGACAGTCGCGTTGGCATCCTCAAAAGAGACAGTCTTGGGTACGGGACTGATGACTTTTGGGTTTCCCAAGAGCTTCAGAAGAGACTTCTTCTGCTTGAGACAATTTAGAAAAACCTCCATCAAGGTCATGGAGGTGGTGGTCTACTCTAACGCCTTTTTAATGTTGAATCTTCCTCCCGAGAATTGGTGACTTCCCTCGGCTAGGTCTTTCACTTGGTTAGAGCTAGAACCTTTTAGAGGGGCGTGCCAATTAGTTGCGTTATCCTAGGGAGGAATGTCCCTAGTGGGAGGTGTAGGCATGTAAGTTGGTCCTTTACTAGCCTGACTCTGGGTATTGTATGGATTTCGCGGGTTGGTGAAGGCATTGGCCTCAAAGGGCGGGATTGATTCATCAAAGAATCCTTGCAATTCGGATTCTTCTTCATCTTCCCCAGAAGTTCTAAAGAAGATGGTCTCAAAGGTGAAGGCACTATGGGTTGACTCTTTCACAGGAGGCTCTGGGGGAGTAGCATCATGCAATTGTCGTCTGTCTAGTTAGGAGATCATGATGACCTTTTCTAGCATGGCATAATTTACCTCATTGTGGGAGCCCGTATCGTGCAATCTACACCAATTGGTCATGGGCTGGAAGTCTGTGACCGGTGTGAAATGTGATGGTCCAGCACCACTTTGGTTGGCATTTTAGTTTGGAGGTAGACCTCCGGTGTTTGCGTTACTATTCTATTGTTGTTGATTACGCCAAGGCCCGTTGTTGAATTTTCTTCCCCCGGCGTTGTTGTTTCGCTGGCCAGAGAAGATATTCCCTCTCTGGGAATTAGAATTCTAGGGTGTATAGGACCCCGCCTTTAGCTAACCCATGTCCACAGTCTGGGTAGACAACATTCACCAGAGGGATTCAACCTCGGTGGTCAACTGAGTGTTTGCGTCGCAATGTGATGGTTGTTATTGTTGGTTTCCTGGGAAGGCAGCAATATTCACCAGAGTTGAGAGCGGAAATCCTCCAGTCGTGGATGACTAAAAGAAGGGCACTCTAGGTGGTTGTATCTGAGGTTGTTGTGTCTACTGTGGTTGATTCTAAGGGAAGGATTCTAGACCCGGTATCGCCTGAGTTTGTGATGGATAAATGTATAGGACCTGCTGGTCTATCGGTGGTGGCGAGGGATTCATTACCATCGTGGGGGCACCTATTGCCAGATTGGGGTTATACCCCCTGGTGTACGCAGTTCCACTGGGGATCATGTTAAAGGGCATGCTTTGTCCAATCCCACCTTGGGATTTTTTGAGACCACAGGATAATTCTAAGGCTAGGTTGTAAACCTTCACCAAAGTATCTCGGTCGCCGGCGACAGTTGTCCTCCAAAGGAGAGTGGCAACGAAGGGGTCCATCACGTTAAGATAAGTTTGTATGGTTACTTCTGGGGATGGAATGAAAGGGCCCGTGCACCACTTCAAGGCACGCTGGAATTGATGTTTGAATGCTACAAGAGGTTCATTGGGTTCCTTTCTAATGGAGATAAACTAGCTGTGGGACCAAGCTGGGTCCATGTGTACACGAAAGGCAGCTAGAAAGGCATCCTCCATGTCTTGCCAACTGTTGATGGAGTTGGCAGGAAGGTTTAGGTACTAATTTAGCTCACCTTGTCCTAAGGATAGGGGAAACATCTGAGTCACAACGTCTTCATGTTGGATTTGGTGTCGGTTCATGGCATCTTTGTATGCCTGTAAGTGTTCTTCCATGGTTCATGAGCCTAAGTGCTCATATCGTGGACAAATCTTCTCTGAGTGCGAGGGTAAGTCATTGATTACACCCAAAAAAGTTCCCATAGGGGACCCAGTGTTACCAAAATATGCAGCCATTGGAGGAACTAGATTTTGAGTAGTTTGAGCGCTGGTTCCCGGGATTGTCTGAGAAGTTTGGGTATTCTAAGGTGTACTAGATCACCAGACAATGGTGGCTGGTGTGGTTTTCAGGGTCTACTTCTTTCGACCGGGAGGCTCAAGTTCAACAAACCTTCTGGGGTTTGGGGCTAACCTAAGGATTCTCTCAAATTTCACTGGAGAAAAAGACCCAATCCCACTGAAGGCTTGACTCCTAAAACTATAGCTTGGGGAACCCTCGGGAGGTGTAAAATCAAAATCTTGAGAGGGGGATGAGTTCATGCCCTCCTTCTAGCACCAGTTTCTATTGATGAGACTTTGGTGACCGGGTCCGCCAACAGTCATAAGTTGTCACTGGGTATCGGAGGTACCGGCCAACTCCGCCTACAAAGGTTGTCCAGAGAATGAGATTCCCCGGGCCTCCAAGCACCTAGGAGTCGGGTCTTGATGGTGCGGGGCTCGGTTGGGAGATGTGACTATTTTCAAGGGGGTTAGCTAGTTTCTTCAACTCGTTCTCTCCAGGGATTCAGGAAGGTAAGGTTTCTCCAAGCATCCTACACTTAGCAAATAAGCTGAAAAAAAAAGATACTACAAGGTTAGAGGTGTTTCATCTACCTATAGTTATGTTCAAAAATTCAATACATCAATAATGCTCTGATATACTACACTAAATACCGAAGAAATGCACAACCATCAGTTCATATTTCATTAGTAGCAAGGCAAAAGAGGTCGTTAAGCTACTTAAAATACCAGAGCAGAAGACATGAAGAACATGAAACATAAAATACCATTAACTCAAAAGATTGAATGTCAACAACATCATTGCAAGAACTCTCCCTTCTTCATTAATATTTATTCTAGCAAGCACTGGTGCATGGTACAATGGTGGCTCCAAAGGAGCATCTAACTACCAAAAGCTTAAAGACCAAGGAGCATTGAGCTCTGCAACTAAAATAGAAATACTGCTTCTCTATTATTAGGGACTGCAAAATCATCAATTTTGCTGACCCTTGGAAAAGGGCCAGAATTACATTCAACCTTAACCCTAACCCCTTTTTTACATTACACTGTATAAAAGAATATATTATCTGGTGGCCGGTACTACCTACGCCACTCTAGAAAAGGCCTTGAGATGGAATAGGCCTGACATGTCAGAAGAATGAGACAAGAAGGTGGAGTGGAAGAATCGGCCTTAAGAAGAGAGCCGAGAAAGAAAAGGAAGAAATCTGATCCCCCAGGGATCGAGGCTACATGCCTCATAAATGGGAAATGCGGCGCCCTGTCTCCAATGTGCCAGGTGTAAATCTGAAGCGGTGCCTTGAGAAGATCATCTTTCATAAGACCACTGATCTGATGTGCCTTGATGTAGCCAACTATCTTCTGACAGTCTTTATTAACCACTTTTGAAAGTGATCACTCGGCCTCGGGGACCGGGACACGGATCACTCAAAAAAATAAAAAATTTAAGATCCGGGACTCCGGGATCTGGGAACTTACATTATGAAAGAATAAAGAATACAAAATGTTTGGATTTTCTCCGGCCTTCGGAGAAACTTTATTGTTTCTTGTTGTCATTGAAGGTTTGGAGGAGGTGGGAGATTCCATCCTCATCAATCTCTTTGAGGTCGGACCGCCAGTACTTAGCAGCCTCAATCTGTTCTCCTAGCTCTAGAACATTATTCTTGAATTCATCAGCCATTTTGCCGCATCATGGCCACTAAGGATCATACGAGTTAATCTCATCATTTTAGTCCCATCCACTCCCTCCGAGGATTGATATCTAGACTCCATAAATTTATCAAACTTACCCAAAATGTATTCCTCCGGAGTGCATGTGTTAGTGTTGAATGGGTCAGCTCTGGAGAACTTTGTGACAAAAGCCTTATACATATTTCAAGAATATTGGACCGCGTTGATCTTATCATGTAGAACCCCTACCAGTTGCTTGAGCACCTCCAATATGAGGTCAAGTCTGGAGTGTTGGGTCCTTACCAAATTGAATGATTCTTCCCCTAGAATCCCGAACTTAGAGAACATTTCTTCCCCAAGGCTGAGGAGTTCTTCAAGTTCTACCTTCCATACCTCATAGTTTTCCATATCACCCTCACATAGGCTGATAATAGTCTCCACCTGATATAGAACATGTTGGGTTGTATACAAGTCTGGGAGGGTGGATATCAAGAAGTGTCGGGTGTTTCCTATCTGCAGAGTGACCCATTCATCGACCGCTTGGGCCTTCTTCTTCATCGCTCGTACAGAGTCTATGTCACTCTGTAGTAATGGCACATCAGATGTGGAGGCCTCTGGAGGAATGGCACTGTAGACACCCTAAAATGGACAGGCTTGCGACTTTACATTAAAAATAATAATTTTCATCTATTAATTAATGGTTTTTTAATCATTAATTAATCATCTATTTTTCTCTAAATTCATTTCTCAAATCATCTAATCCTATTCCCAAAATTAATTAAATAATTAATTTTATTTAATTAATTAAGCTTTAGTTGATTAATTATCATTATTTAATTAATTAAGCTCAATTTCCTATAGTTTAAAACCAAATATTTAAACTTACTAATTAAATTCTTCCAATTAATTTAATTTCAATTAAATTAAATTAATTTCATCAAATAAAGCAATTCTTAATCAAAAAGAATTCAAT
>MU226241.1:88303-181661 GCA_018584345.1 Thuja plicata
ACCTCTTCAGTTCAAAAAGGTAACTCATAATTAGCTCCTCAGTTAACCAAACTCTATCTCCTCTTAACCAAATAAAGAGGTGGAGTTTACTAAGGATCTCTCCTGTTCCTTTTGATCTCAATCGTTCTTCTCCCCATCTCTAGGATTGATCTCAACCATTCATTTCATCACCAATTCTTATATAATAAATCCTTCATAACCATTTGAAGGATCCAGGATTTCAAGCTTACAAGCACCATTACTCTGTCAACATTCAAGCTATCTTGCGATCACCCACACATTTCAAATATCAAATTCTTGACGCTTCTCAAGTCATAGACGCTGCCCCGCCAATACTGAGCATCAAGAATAGTGTTTCAGAAGGAGTAGAGAGAAACAATAGAAGCTTCAAGCATCGAAGGGTTTGCATTCATTTGTCTTCCCTTCTCTTGTTTGTACATTTTATTGCTCACGTTTATGTTATTCGTTTAGTAGTTATTGCATACTTGATTTGCATTCACTTGTGAACCTTTGCTACTAACCCCCGCCCTTGGAAAGCTGTGGGAAACTGGAGAGAGAGGCGTACAGGCACTAATAGGTCGGGCCAGCTTAGTAAGCAATCCCATAAGGTTCACTATCTTTTCCTTTTCCGCTTTGAGCCTTTGGGCCTCCTTTTCATATCGGGCCTCCACGGCTCTGGTCGCCTCTTTTAACAGGTTCATTTTGCCCTATTTTCCTCTATTTCCCAGTGATATGTCTATGATATCATAATCTCTGGCCTTGGTGGTTGCCTCATCAGCATCTGCACGAGGTGTTGCAACAACCGCAATTGTTTCTCCTCCTAGCCTGGTTCGAAGAGTATGAATCATCCAAGCTTTCTTGGCCTTTGGCGGGCCCTGGACCTAAGCCATCATCTCAGCCAGGGAGAGATGAGCTCTAGGGGTGGATAGATATTTTATTTTCTTGCTTTCAACCAACCACTGAGGTGGCAGGGGTGGCTTTTTCGCCAAGGTCTATTCCTTGGGTTCTTCCCTGGTGTCCTATTGTTGTTCCTCCTCAGTGGTGTGAGTCTCGCCCACCCCTTCCTCTTTATCTTGGGCTTCGTTAAGAACATTTTCCCTGGCAATGTTTATTTCCTCTGCCTTGTCCTCTGTATCTTTAGCTTTGTCTGGACCCTCATTGGCTATCCCAGGGGTTTCCTCCTCTTGTTGTTCTCTTTGTTCTTTGGCCTCTGTCGCTGGGATTTCTTCTTCTATTGGTATATCCTTTGGCAATGGTGGAGGCACCGGGCCAAGATTTAATGTTTGGGCCATAGTAATTACCTAACCAAAGGTCGCCCTAGGGAGTGGCACTTGGAACATGGTATCTGAGGTTACGGTTGCTCCTGTAGGTTCAGTTCCCTCAGCGGATGCCACTTGTTCACTCTACTTATGTTGGTCCACTCCCATATTTTGTATCTCCAGGACCTCAGAGGTGATCTCCTGTTCTATTTCCTTCTCCCCTTCCATCTACTCTTTCTGCTCCTATGCAGGTTTTTATTCCTTAGCTTCCTCTTGTGTTGAAACTTCAACCTCTATTTTCTCAATGTCCCCCTGCAGATTCTCAAACTCGTCGGTTGCAAAAACATCATCGAACTCATCCTGCAGAGGAGGGTTGGCTGGGACATCGGTAGGCTCTGGCTCCCTTTCTGGCTCTGGGGAGTCAGAAGAAAGGATCTTAACTTGTGGGGTTTGGGGCATCCCTAGCTCCGGCTCCTTCTTGGGTTTTGGGTCAAGCCTCCTCTTTCTTCTAGTGATCAAGGGTGGCCCCGCATCCCTTATCGCTACTTTCTCCGTCGGATCCACCCCTGTTGCCCTAACCATCAAGGCTACTAGTGAAGAGGAGGAGGGAGGCTGAATTGGTCTGGCCATAAGCACCGAAGTAGCCAGCCATGTGATCATATTCTCCCGCATTTTCTGGGAGGCTGCCACTAATTGTTTTATTTATTCTTTAATGGGGACTTCTTGTGAGGTTGGAGTTGTCGCTATTCCTTTTCCTTTATCTACTCCCTGCGAAGAAGTCTTGGCCCCCGGAGTCAAATTTGGTATCGGCTGGGCTGCCCGGCGGACACTCCCAGGGTACACCTTCTTGAAGTAGAGGTGGCTATGTTAAACTACATTGTGAGTGAACTCTTCAATCGTGGGCCCTTCCTGGGCATCCCAATTCACTGTTGGAAGGACCAATTTATCGATCCCCTTTGCTCTGTACTAGGGATCCTCCATGGAGCCAGTGTCCAAGAAGTCTTCCGGGAATCTCCAGAGCTTTAATCTCTCCATCATTCTTGTGGTCATCCTAACATAATGCCGCCCCCGGACTTCCATGTCATCTTGACAATCTTCCCAGAAGTCTTCTATGTGATATTGATGGGGCTCTGAGGCCCGGGGAAGTGTCGTTGCAATCTTGCCATGCGGATCAAATTGTTTCCCCGCCAAGTAAAATTCTGCCAGGTTATAGCATTTAAGCTCATTATCTGCCTCTTTTGTGGCAGCCAGACTGTATGAATAATTCCCACAAGTGATTGGGAATGGAATATTTGTTACCTTCTTTAAGGCAAAGAGTGCATGCAGCTCCATTATCTGCCTACAATATTCCAGGATAATATATCTTGTCCCCGCAGTGTTTGGGCAACAAGTAGGGTCTCCCAGAGAAGCTGGTCACCCTAATATATGTATGTTGTTGAAGCTATATATAATAATGTCCGTAACTCCAGACCAAATTCATCGCCTCTATGGATAGGCGGTATCCTATGTCCCGGGTGGGTGTGAGTAGGTGGTAGTAAACAAAGACATCGTTTACCCAGCAAAAACTGGGGAAGCTGACCTCCCATTGAATCTCTGGGAAATGGTCCCAAGGGGCCTTCTGTCCCGGGCTGATCCCTAGCACGCTCTTTGTAAGTAACCCATTGGTGTGGGGCCGTTGTTGTGCCAGGGCCCAGAGAACATAAGAAGTCATATAAAACTTCTTCTTCTTGGCCAGTTGAAGGAACTAGGAGTCCACATGGTTGGAGATTATGGCAACCCAGTCAAAATACTCCTCGCCCATGCTGATACCCAGCAAAAAGTGATACATCCACCCAGAAAATTCTCGGGCATGTTGTTGTCTGAAGACCCAACATAAGGCTATCATCCCCATTTAGATGCTTTCTTAAAATTCATCCCTGGGGATATCCAGCTTCATCCTCTTGGGATCCCTCTTCAGAGTCTTTAGCCAATGATTGTTCATATATATATGGGGCACTTCCTCCAACTGAGTGAATTGGGCCAAGGCATCTGACCGGGTGACTACGGCTGGTTTGTCAAATTGGGGGATCCCCAAGCCCCTTTGGAAAGTATCAAGGTCGAGGGACACCATGGGAGTAGGGTACCCTGTTGGCTCTGGGGCTGTGAGCATAACAGCCTGGACAGATGTGTTGTAGTGCGCCGCAAGAGTGAGAATGATCTCTGGTGACTGCATAGAGCACAGGAAACAAGCTGCCTTGAGAATCCTGGAGTTCTCGATTTGAATGGCCAATAAATCTCTGGCTTGTCTTTGAATGTACATAATCTTCACCAAGGCCTGCATTTCAGGCCATGTCCTCATGCTGGTTTCAATGATGAACTGGACTTTGGACTCGATCTTTGAGCCCGCAATGACTCTATCTTTTACATATTTCAGGCTCATAGGCAGTTTCTACAGGGCCTTCTCTATTTTGGATCTAACTGCCACCCTGGTAACTGCCGTAGAGGGTAGTTTCAGACTTCTGAGTGGTGAGGATGTGGAAGCTTCAGACATCTTTGAGAGTTTGTTGTTTTCGAAAACCTGCAAGGCAAGGCAACCATCAGAATACATAGATAAATAAATATTTCAGGGTCTGAAGATCTTACCACCGTGGTGTTTGCTTCCCCTGAGAAAGTTAGCTTCATTCAAAAACTCTGGAAAGCATAAATATATTGCGAACTTAGAAATTTACTTAACCATCCGGGTCCAGGGGTTTTATCACACTTAGTAAAAGGATGCGGGGTGGGTGATGGCAAGAAACCCAGAGCCCAGGGAAGTAACCATTGGAAGGTGTGCATAAAAAGTAAGCTGTCAGACCCACGTGGGCACCATGTAGGCAAGCAATAAATGGGAGTTATGGTGATGGCGGCGGAGCCAACTGTCTGAATACGTGAAAAGTGAAGGCCACTTGGACAAATTTAAATGCACACATGGGACATAAATGCAAATCAGGCTGGTTTATAGAGGAGAGAGAAAACCAACTATTTGAAGCTGGCTGAGAGCTGAGTTTCAACCAGGTGGTATTCTGCACAGAGAGAGCTTGCAGACTAGAAACTAGCAACAGACGTAGCATGGCAAGTTTGCTAGGCTACCAGGCAGGATACACACAAAATATATACCAAATTTGAAGAGTATATACAGGAAGACTAGAAGGATACATAATAGATATACATCAAATTTACATATATATAGAAATCATAGAGTGGCTACTCACAAAAACCAGATAGTGTACAGAATACTTACAACTTTCTACACTATCTACATACTAAACTACATCTACATAGAGGGTGAACAACCCTTTGGTAGAGCTGACGCACCAACAGGTGGTGAAACAGAAAGAAAAACCAGACAAACAACAAAACAAGACAACACAAAAAACAAACAAAACCAGAAAGAAGGAAAGCTGAGTGGGAGGAAAGGCACCAACCTAAAAATGAAGAAAGGCAAGGAAAGGAAACCGCCGCAAAAGCTCTGCAATAGCTTCAACTGTCAGATGATCACAACTTGCCACCACAAACGACCCACAATTGCTTAGAAACACTTAGAATGGTTAGCACTGGATTATCGCTAAATCACTGCAAATCACTCTGATTGCTCAAGTGTTTAATCACGGTAAATGTAAAAATGACAGGTAACTTCTATTTATACCCGTGGTAAAAAGCAGGTCACCTTTCCTTCTACAAACTCCACACAGATAGACCTCTAAACTCCAGGCCCAGGGATTCCATGCGACGATGCCACCTTAAGGAAAGAAGACATCATGGTGAAGAATCTCAGAGTCTGGAATCCAGCTCTCAACAAAGGACAACCAACTCTGGGACCGGGTCCCGAAGAAATGAGAGACCAACAAAACAAAACAACAGCACGGGGAAGAAAACCCCGGAGAAGGAAAACAAAGGAAACAAAGAAAAAGACAAGGCAAGAGCCAAAAGTAGAAAGCAAAAAAAATGGGGACCCAACATTTTTCACACAAAATGTAGGGACGGGGATGCAGGGCATAACAAATTCCTATTAAATTAAATACATATTTTCTTTCATAGATTAAATTTGCACATTTCCTTTCATAGATTAATCTTGCATTGTTATCATTTAGACTAATTTTATTTTTTGCATTGTTATCATATAGAATAGGTTTCATTCTCATACATTGAATCTCTCATTTCATGGTGTACTTGCATAGGCACAACTAGGTCAATATGAGGGCCTTCATCACACACCTTTGCACTCCATGACTAGGGAGCTATGAGTCGATATTTGAGGCCTCATTCTTGAGCAACCTTGGATGGAATGACCCATAGAAGTGTGACACATTTTCATCACACATTTTGGCACCCACTATTGGGCAGACAATTCATTTTCTGTTGCTATATTTTTTTTTTGTAATTTATTTTTGGATTTCCATATTTTTTGTACTTCTGCAGGGAATTTTCACGCGATATTTTGCAGGTCTGCAGGTGAGTTTTTGTTGATCTGTGTGTTTCTTCATGCCGCCTACTGTGTTCCTTTGTGTGGCTCTATGCGAAGTTTTGTGTGACATTTGACACCAGTCGTAGATCTGATATTAATTACTATTTTCTATATTTTTTTGTTGCCTGTGTGTTTTTTTACGTGAGATTCTATGAATCTTCACGCAACACTATGTGAATCTTTGTGTGACACTCTGAGAATCTTCACGTAGGATTTCACACCAAAGATTTGATTTTTATTTCTATATTTTATATCTTTGATCTCTAACCACTAATGTTTACTATTTCTGGTGGTTTCTGATTTGTTGTTGTTGTTACTGATTTGGACTTGCATGGATAAACAATAAAACATTCGCGTTGCTTTGGACTTGAGGTATTTTGTTGCATCTCTAGAAAATTTAGATTTTGGAAATAAAAATGAACCTCTCATGTGTTTATCTTGAGTTTTTCTTGCTTTCATAGATCACATTTCCAATTGGTGCTCTAAAGATTGAACCTAGATTTTCTTTCTTGCATATATGTTTCACATAGTAATTAGGCCCTATGAACACTATTTGTGGCGATCTTGAGAGAGTGGGCTTCATTCGCTTGTCTTGCATGTGAAGCTCTTCTTGACAATAGATCCCCTTGTAGGTAGGGAAGGATTTGTCATTACTTCAAACTTGGTTTAGTCTTCAACTTTGATTGGTACTTTCTCTCTTGAGATTGGTGGTCATTGTTGTTGATATATGAACCTTAGGTGAGGTGATTTCAAATTAGTGGGTCAATTAATCTTGTTTGCTATGTTTTGGTGAGGTGAAGAGGCTAAAGTACTATTCTCTTTTCCCTTTTGGGAGAATCAGAAACTTGGAACCCTTGAATCCAAACTAAGTCCCCATGTGTTCCATATTGTGAGTCTTCCTTGTTAGGGAGGGCTAACCGTAGTGGAAACTCCCTTTATTGGGTAAACCATGTGGACGAAACCTCAAGTAGCAATAACCATTTTTGTCATGGTAGCAACAACCTCTATATAAATGTCCTTGTGGAAGAAATATCCATAGGTATAGTTTCTTGTTGGGTTTTCAGATCTCCTTAGTAGCTCCTGACTGATTAAATTATTGAACTGTGTCAAAACCTCAGTGTGCTAGGATTGGATTTCACCCACTTGAGATTGCAAAAGTTGCAGAGTCAAACCATTACTAAGAACTATAGTGCAACCAAATTTTTAGTCTCTAGGACTATGTGTGTGATTGGAAAACATTTTCAAAACATACACAAGTAGAATCTTTAGGGAGTAGAAATACTACGTCACTATTATTGTTCATGCGCAAGGTTGCTTTGTCCCTTGCTCATTGTTTGAAGACAAATGTTTGCTTGAACTCCCTGATTGCTCTTTTTCATTCCTAATTCATGATAAAATATGTTAATTCATCTAGTTGGTTATCTAAAATAAATGAACAAAATTGAGTTTTGTTTCCTTCCCTCACGCGAGAAAATTGTTTCTTCACGCGGCTCACCGCGTTTCCTCGCATGGCACTATGAGAATCATCGCGTGATATTCTACCAACTTTTTTTCAATTTGTTGTCAGACAAATCCAGTGTTTCCTCGCCCCATATCTACAAAACTTTGCACGGTCCTATGGTAATCTTCGTGCGAGCAAGTATTTTGTCGCACAAATCTGTTCTCTGTAGCTATACTGGCAAGCTGTAAACTGTCAAATTGTCAACTTGCTTAGCCTATGGTCCTGTCATTTTCCTATTTCCTTGGTCAATCCGGGTCACATTAGGCAACTTACCCCAATGTTAAAAGATTTTTTAGCTTTGGATTCTTACGTTTTTGACCTCTTATATTAGCAATCTTTGATTTCACAAGTGACCTTGCTTGGAGTTGGTAAGCTAGAAACCCTCCTTGTTGAAAAGATAAACCTTTAGATTCTTTGATAACACACTTGGAAAGTTTTGGTAATCTCTTGTCCATTCACTTTCATATATTCAAATTCAATCAATATAACTTGGGTAAGATCATCCTCCTGATCCATATGTGCTAGGATACTTATTTGAAATGTGGGCACCTATGTGGCAGTGTTGGCTTACGCCTCTTGCAAATTCTATCTTATCACCTCTTTTTGGACAAGTTAATGCCTTTACTATCCTAGTTTGGTACCAATGTTTCTTAGGGTAATCCTATCAACTAGTACCTTTTCTTTCATGCCAATTATGACAAGATATCAAGTAAATCAAGGAACACGACCTCAAGTTGTCTTTAACCAATTACCCCTAGTTCAAACTCGCCAAAAACATAAGGGAAAAGAACCCATATTTGATCAATCAAGTAGGAACAACTCGAAAGTGTGGTTTGATTCCAAGAGTCACCTTAGTGAGTTGGGTAACCCCTTAGTACCTTTTTACTCTTCTATGGATATGAGTTACACAATGACTCGGAGGGAGAGGGAAGAGAGGGATAAAAGTCTTGATGACATGTTTGCAAAGTATGGGGATGCTATTTCATCTGGTGGTTCCTCTCATAAAATTAGACCAACTTCACCTCTTATTTCAACAAGATATCTAGATGCACACCAAAGGGTTGAGAGAGAGACAGAGGTAAAAGACATACTTATCAAGATAATCAATCACAACATGAAATTGAAGAAGATGAACGTTATGACACCCATGTCAATACAACTTATACCAACAACTTGTTTAGAAATTCAAGACCAATTTCACCACTCAAGACCTCTCCAGGTTAGATGAATGAAAGGATTAAGAGGATTGAGTGTGAAAAGAAAGCCTTCCTAGATGAACAAGCTTGTAAGGAAGAACAAATCAGACTCCTAGAACGGGAGAGACAAACTTTGGTAGAAGTGGAAAATAAAGCCTTTCAAGAAGAGAAAGATAGGCTCTTGGCTTGAAAAATCAATGATCGATTCAATAACATGCATGTTAGTGGTGGAAACATCTCTCCTCCTAAGACTCCATGAAGTAGGAGACATTCAAGATCGCCATCATGATCTCCTAGCCCTAGAGGAAGAAGGGCTTCCAAACATGATCATTATAGGAGACAAACACCTCCTAGGAACTCAAGGCAACCTTCACAATGTGCTCATCATGGTTCACAGTATGGGAGTAGTAGCTCGAATTTCTACTGCATCTCCCAAGACTTCATGAAAATGCAACAAGAACCACTTTTCTAGCAGTATGTGGATAGATATCTAGAGAATAAAGACAAGTTCCTATAGAGTCTAATCAACAAAGGTGCTAGAGTCCCCTGTAACTTTGATGTGGACAAGAAAATAAAGAAGCAAGGTCCATCCTAGGATGAGGTGATCAAAGAAATGAAGCACATGATGGAAAATATGTTGGCACCTAAGAATTCTTTGTCATTGGACTCAATTTGTCCTAATCCTTTTGATAAGAGTGTTGACATGAAATAATTTCCTAGGAAGGTTGAAATTCCTCAATATGAAAAATATGATGGGAGTGGAGATCCACATGGTCATGTGCACCAGCTTTATACCACGAGTTTTGAATTCCATCAAGATGACTCGTATCTCATGAGATTGTTCCCAAGGAGTCTTAAGGGTTAGGAAATAGAATGGTTCACCAAAATAACTCCCCCCATTAGGACTTTCAAGGAGCTTGTTCAAAGATTTTTTCAACACTTTGCATACAATCTGTCAAGATCTATCACCTTGTTGGACTTATGTAATTTAAAGCAGAACCAAGAGGAATCCTTTGTCACTTTCTTGCAAAGGTGGAGGAAAAAATGCTCTTTCTATTCTAGAACCATTCCTGACAATGAAAAGATTGACATCCTTGTTAGCAATTTAGTTCCTGAACTGCAGTATGAAGTTAAGAAAATGGTTTTTGATTCATTTGACACCATGGTTGATACCGCGTGTAGGATTGAAGATGTTTTAAAATAACAAGGAATTTTTACCTAACATGGAAATAACAACAAAAATGGTCAAAACAATAACAAATCTAACAAGGATAAAGGGAAGAACACACATTGGAATAGGAACAAAAAAGTGGTAAATGATGGAGTTGTGGACTCCTCTCAACCAAAGGATCAAACTGTGCTCCACGTGTTTATTGTTGTTCAAGCTATGAAGCTCAACACATCTAATAAACAAGAGAGTAAGCCAAGATACCAAGATAAGCCTAAGGGAAAAAGATGTCAGTTTGCAAAACTTGGTGATTCATATGCGGATATTTTGAAAACACTTATTGCTAACAACCTTGCACATCCTCAATATCCTGCAAATTTTCATATACCGGATGTTAAACCACATTGGTGGGATGAGAAGGCCTTTTGAATATTTCATAATGGTATTGGACATGACATCGAACATTGCTACAAACTCTGATATATCATTCAAGATCTCATTGAGAATGGAAAGCTTGCAATAGATGGATTGAACACCAATGCCGATCATAAGGCATTCAAGGAACCTTTGCCCAAATATGAAAAGGGGGAACCTCTAAAGCTAAGAATGGAAAAGTTGAGATCAACTACACTTACACAGATGCGGAGAATACTATCAACATGCTTGAATTTGTAGAAGAGAATGTCAATATGACTAGGGGTAGAGATCCCTATGGTCATGATCTAGAAGTGGACTCTCCTCCTATCTTTGATGAAGAACCCATTGTGGTGCTAAGGGGCCCCAACTCTAGAGCGTCATCCCAAACTCTTAATTTTGTTACAAGAATTCAAGGTCTCATTGTCATTAGAGGACCCAACTCCAGTCAGTCAAGTAAATCAAAGCAAGTGGCATCCAAGAATGTCACCTTAAAGCCAGCAGTTAATCCAAAGTCAAACTACAATCTGGTCGATCAGTTGCAAAGAACCCTAGCTTAGATTTTGATCTTTGAGCTCTTAGAGTTGTCCCTGAGACATAAGCAAGTCCTTGAGGATGCTTTGCGCACGATGAATGTCCCCAACAACTTAGATGTATATCAATTCCAGAACATGGTTAATCACATTGCTAGCCCTCATTATCTTACATTTTCAGAAGATGATGATAAATATTTGAGCCATCCACACAATCTTTCCCTTCATATTGAGGATATGATTCATCGAACCCATGTCAAGCATGTGTTGATAGATGGGGGTGTTGGGCTTAATATTTGTTCCTTTAGTCTTTTGAAAGAATTGGGTTATTCTGAGAAATTCATAGATACCAGAAAAAGGATTACTATCAAAGCCTATGATGAGGCAGAAAGAAGTTCCAAGGGGTTGGTCGTCCTCCTGTTAGGATTTTCCCTGTTTAAAAGGATATTTTATTTCAAATATTTGATGTTGGACCTCTTGCGTATAATATCTTACTCGGTAGACCATGGATTCATGATATGCAAGAAGTGTCATCTACCTACCATCAATGTGTTCAGTTCCCCTACAATGGAATAGAGATTTGTATACCTGGGGATAAAAATTTGTCTATTAACTCAATTTCAAAATGGGCTCATATTCTCCTCAATAGAGAAGCAGAATATTTTGATACAACTTTAGTTGAATGTAGAGACAAGCTCAAGTCAATAGACCTTGGCATGGGAGGATATCAACTCAACTCCCTCACAACACTGCCAGTTTCACCTAGATCTTATGGAAAGCCTTCACAAGAAAATAAACCTTCTTCTTTAGCTATGACATTATTTGGCACATTTGTAGAATCATCAGTGCATATCCAAGATGAGAAAGAGGAAAAATTTGTTAGAGATTGGAACTATAGAGAAGAAAAATATATGCACAATGAGAACTTCTCTCCCTCGCCTAAGGCTTATAGAAGAGGGTATGCTTTTGTTAGAAAAATGGGCTATCCTGGATATGGCCCTCTTAACCACAATTTGGATGCTAGAGCTGAACCCCTTGATCATTCTCTTTTTGGACGCAAGTCTAAGAAGATGGTTGGCCTAGGATTTGAGAATTACAACAAGCGCACTAATCCTCTCTTTCATGAGTTGGATAATGATGATGAACCAAAATATGTTCCTAATTTGATAAATTAGAAAGGCATGTGTGAAGATTGGGTCTCTTCCACTAATCTCCTTTGGGGAGATTTTGATATTCTAGTCACTCATGCGTCAGTTGCAACTTTAGAACAAAATGAATCAGATATTGAAGATCCTCATAGAGAACGCCAGCGTAAGAATATTTCTCATTTAATGGAAAGAGAAGGTGTTACCTTTGATGAAATGAAACCTTCCACATCAAGATGCCCAAAACCTTCATGGTGTAAGCATCCTAGTTATGGTTCAGACACAAGTTCACAAGAGTATGAATGGGACTCCTTCTCCGAGTCTTCCACGGTTGAGAGGGATATTGATCTTATTCACACTTATAGTTCTCAACCCAAGGTAGCCAATGAGTCACGTTTAGGATTAAAGGATTTGAACCCATGTGTTGCCTTAGTGGATGATTCTTCAGTTGTTAGGATGAATCTTGATTTGGGTAGCTTAGAGGGATACTTGACAGACTCTGACTCTTCAGTCACCAGCAATAATATCATTCACATTTATAACCTTGAACCAGTCATTGACTTTCCTCTTGTTCATCCCAACCTCATTGATTGGTCCCAACACTATCAATAACTTGAGCTCTTAACATTCCAAAATGATTATGAGATAGCCTGTTACTTAAATTCCCTTGAACCCATAGTCTCTTCCACTAGTGAACCGGATACCAGCATGACAGAGCCAAACATCAAGTACCTTATTCACAAGATAACAAGAAAATAAAATCAAAAGAATAGGAGTTCTGAAGGAAAAAACCACTGTGTGGCGGTGTCAGAACCAAAAAAAAAAGTAAAAAGAAATGATGTATCCAAGGGTGAAAACCTCTCTGAGGTGCCTAAGGATGAGGTATTTGATCATCTCCCTAGTTATTTTCAAGATAGATCTTCCATGCTCATTGAAACAACACAAGCAGTAAATTTGGGTACAGATGAGGCTCCACAAACAGTACACTTGGTTGAGTCCTTGTCACCACAAGAAAAAGAAGCTTACAATAAGTTCTTATAGACAAAGAAGATTAACTTTGCATGGACTTATTCAGATATGCCAGGGTTGGACATTAATCTTATCATGCATCACTTATCCATAGCTCCAGGTGTCAAACCATTTTTTAAAAAATTGAGAAAGATGCATCCTCACATAGCTCTCCTAGTCAAAGTAGAATTGGAGAAACTCCTTAGTGCAAGATTCATAAGGGATATCACCTATGTTGAATGGATATCAAACATTGTACCAGTTTTCAAACTTGACAAATCCATTCGAGTTTGCACAGATTTTAGAGATTTCAATAGAGCATGCCCAAAGGATGATTTTCCACTCCTAACATAGACATGATAGTGGATATGACTGCGGGTTATGAGATTTATTCCTTGATGGGTGGTTTTTCCAGATACAATCAGATTAAGATAGCTCCTGAAGATCAAGAAAAGACTGCATTCACTTCTGCATGGGATACCTATTGTTAGAATGTTATGGCTTTTGGATTAAAAAATGCAGGAGCCACCTATCAACGAGCCATGACAACCATTTTTCATGACATGATGCATAAAAACATGGAAGATTATGTGCATGACACCTTGGCCAAGTCTAAACAAGGAGACACATACTTAGATGATTTAGAAGTCATTCTAGATCACATGGAACAATTTAAACTAAGGTTAAATCCTAAAAAGTGTGCATTTGGAGTCACCTCTGGAAAACTTCTCAGATTCATCATTTCAACAAAAGGAATAGAGGTAGACCCTGAAAAAGTCCAAGCAATCATAGATATGCCACCTCCTAGAAACATTAGTGAAATGAGGAGTCTTCAGGGACATCTTCAATCTATAAGGAGATTTATTTCACAATTGGCGGATCGAGCTCAACCCTTCAAAAAGAACTTACACAAGGGAGTCAAATGTGTTTGGAATGAGGATTTTCAAAAGAGCATAGATCAAATCAAGAAATACTTGGTGAATCCTCCTATTTTAATGCCTCCTATCCCAGGGAAACTACTTATTCTATATATTTCAATGATAGAATCTTCCTTGGGGGCATTACTGGCTCAACTTGATGAAAATGGGAAAGAAAGAGCAATATACTACATTAGTCGTACTCTTGTTTCATATGAGGTTAAATACACTAGCATTAAGAAATATTGCCTTGCAGTTGTGTTTGCTTCCCAAAGTTGTGATATTACATGCTTGCGCACACTATACACCTCATAGCAAAAATAGATCCACTCAAGTATTTGCTAAGTAAGTCTGCCCTCACAGGTAGACTTGCTAAATGGATGATGATACTTTTAGAGTTTGACATAGAGTACATTGAGCGTAAGGCAATCAAAGGACAAGCCATAGCAGATCAATTGGCTGATTTCCCAATACAAGACACTACACCTATTCAAGTTGACTTCCCAGATTAGCATCTCATGTATATGACTGAAAGAAAACATGGAAGATGTTATTTGATGGATATTTTATGCAAAATGGTTTAGGAATTGGTGTGTTGTTTGTTTCTACTCATGGTTACACGATCCCTAAATCTTATAAATAATTGTTCCCATGTACAAACAACATTATTGAGTATGAAGCTTTAATAAATGGACTTAAGATGGCCATATAATGGAGAATCATAGAGTTACACATCTATGGTGATTCACAGTTGATAATCAACCAAGTTAATGATGAATATCAAACAAACATGATAAAATGGTAGCTTACAAGAAAATGGTTGATTCCTTGAAATGCTACTTCACATTTTTCACGTTTCAGCAAATCCCTAGAGTAGAAAACAAAGCAGTTGATGCTATGGCTACACTTGCTTCACTCATTCAGTTAGAGAAACATGAATCTAGATTTGAATTCCTGGTGGAAGAGCTACATCAACCTATGATTCCCAAGAAAGCCATGTCATTTGTACCCTTATTGGTCGTGAGTCATCCTGTTATGGTTCCATTTACTCATACCTTCGTGATGGAATTATACCTAAAACCTTTGACCAATCTGAATGCAAAAACCTTACATGAAATGCCTCTCACCATTCCCTTATTGCTGGTGATTTGTATAGGAGGGGTCTAGATGGAACACTTCTTAGATGCTTAAAAAAGGAAAAATCTGACCGAGTGTTAGTTGACATTCATGAGGGCATCTGTGGGGGACATTCCAATGGTCTTTCCATGCCCCAAAGGTTTCTTAGGGAAATGTACTATTGGCCTACAATGCAGATTGATGCAGTAGATTTTGCAAAATCATGTGAAAAGTGTCAAAAACATGGTAACCTGATACATGCTCCAGGCAGGGAGCTTGTTCCTTCTATTTCTCATTGGTCATTTCAATGTTGGGCCTTTGACCTTGTTGGACAGATTCATCCCACAACTCATCAGGTGGACACAATTTTATCAACACTGCTACTGATTACTTCACTAAATGGGTAGAAGTTGTCCCGCCTTTTATTGCCTCGGGCAATGCAGTCTCTCTATTCATGTTGAACCATATCATCTGTCGATATGGAGTGCCTTTTGAAATTATCATTGACAACGGAGGATAGTTCAAAAATAAGGACCTTAAACAACTCTGCAAGAAATTCAAGATTAAACAACATTGGTCCTCCATTTACTTCCCGCAAGGAAATGGTCAAGCAGAGGCATCAAACAAAACCATTCTTAAAATCTTGCATAGAATAGTCTGTAAGAATGGTAGAGATTGGCACTTACAGATAAATCCAGCTTTGTGGGCCTATAGAACGAGTATTCATACTCCTACTAGGGCTACTCCTTTTTCCCTTACATATGGCGCTAAAGCAGTGTTACCTTTGGAGGTTGAGATCCCTTCACTTAGAGTTTCCCTCAAAGGTCTAGTTACAAATGAAGACTACCGCGCCATGAGACTTCAAGAGTTAGAACTTCTAGATGAGAAATGTCAAGCATCATTTGACCATATGAGGTTTTATCAAAAGTGCATGTCCAAAAACTTCAACAAAAAGGGTCTCCCTAGAGAATTCCAAGTGGGAGATCTTGTCCTACGTGAAAATCTCAAGAATCAACAACATAGAGATCAAAAGGGCAAATTTGAACCTAATTGCCTTGGACCTTACATCATTATAGCAGATTTTGGAACAAGTGTTTATTTACTATCTACAGAAGAGGAAGAGCATCTCCCTGATCCTATCAATGTCTTGCACCTAAAGAAGTTCTATCCATGATGCCCATTCTGTCTGGGGGCATCCTTTGTACATACTTATTGATCCTGAAAAAATCCAAAAAAAGGATATATTGTCAAAAATTCTAAAAATTAGAAAATTTCTTGGAAAATGATCATCTTAGTAAAAACCTAGCAATAGGCGCTTTGATGTATCTCGAAAAAAATTATATATTCCAAAAATACAAAAAATTCAAAAAAATAGAAAAAGTGTCTTGGTGAAAACCTGAAAACAAGCGCCTTGGTAGCAAAAAATTGTAATAAAAACCAAGTGGTGAAAACCCTTAAATGGTTGCTACTTGAGGCCTTTTCACCCATGTTTCTTAGCGTGTGTCTGTGACACTTAGCCTTTCTCCATCATGCCTTGTCCTTGTTGCCTTGGTTTGGAATTAGTTTTTGTCTTTGTCTAGGGGGCATAACTGTGTTAGCTTTGGTCTCTTGGATGTGTTAGTATTTAGGACACCCCAAAAATGGTGTTTTTCAACACCACTCCAATTGTATTTTTTAATACAACCCTTGACATTGAGTGTTTTTCAACACTTATCAGTTTGGTCTTACCTAGTTTCGTCATGTGATCTTACCTGCTTGCGAGCATTCGATCCTTATCCTCAAACCTTAGTATCAGTTAACACACTTAAATTTTTAAACACAACACTTAATGCTTGAGCTATGTCATGATCTTTTTTTTGTGTGCTGACTGTTACTGATTTTCTTTGAGTGTCCTTGTCTAATAAGTCTCTCTGGGATGCATAGCTAGAGAACTTGGGGCATGGGGCATGTTTTTATTTCCTTCTTGCTTTATGCTTCACTATTTCTGCACAACCATTATGCTGGTCATCATGGCCTCTATTCCTTGATGTGAGCATGGTTTTGCTATATTAAATTGGGTAAGCTAACATCACAGTCATCTTGACCTTTATGTCTTTGATGCATATGTTAGAATCTTTCCACATTACAATCTGATATAAATCGCATTCATATCTTCATAGTTGTGCTTGTGACTAGTGATGATTGTGTGATTTTCCAATGTTCATTAATAATGGCCCAATGATGAAAATAAGTTCCTTAACATTCTCTAATGAATGATAAACACAAAGTCATATGTTACAGTTGCTCTATTGCAAGTACACCTTTGCATTTTCATGTAGCTTGCATTGTTAGACCTCATGTTAATTTGCATTTTTAGGCTGCATTATGAGTTTGTGAGGGTTTTCCTTCATCTTTCTTATGGACTTTTAATCAACTATGATCACGTTCTGATCTTCGTTTTCTTATCTTCTTTCGTGATCTCAATCAAAATTTTCTATCTTAAAAAGTTGATTAATTTTGGGGCATTCTCTTTCTTAAGGCAAATTCTCTTTCTTCTCTCCATTTCTTTCCACCTCTTCCAAACTTCTATCTTTCATTTGCTTTCACCACACTTCTTTTCTTCTAATTCAACCTTGGGGCATAATCTTTCGTGCTTGATGATCTACCTTGGTTCTGTGATCCTTATATCTTTCATCTTACATCAAGAAACTTATCTTTAGTTTGATTTGATCAAGTTTATCAATTTATTGTTTCTCCTCTCTCTCATTTTGATTTTGATCATGAGGGGGAAGTACCTATCAAACTTCAATCCTTGATTCATCTTTATCAATCCTATCATTTGTTTCGCTTGGGGCAACCTTGCTTTAGATTCTTATCTCAGACATGTCAATTACTTATTTACAATGGTGTTGACCTTGTCTTTTTTGCAATCAGCTTATCTTTATTTTGATGTCAATTACTTATTTACAACGGTGTTGATGTCTATGTTGTTTTGTAATCCCAAGTCGATCTCACACTTTAACTACATTCTTCGACTACATGTGTTCCCAGAATGATCACACATTAGTCAAAGACGGGCAAATGTATGCACCCTAAAATGGTCACCTAGACTATGGGCCCCATTTATCAATTTATCAAATTCCTGAATCAATATTTTGTAACATTTTCAATTCAAATCAATTTCCTTGATCAAATCGTAATTAATTCAATTATTTCAATATTTCCTAAGGTTTGATCATTTTTATTTAATTAAAAGATTTAATCTCCCTTTTAATTAAATAAAATTCATCTTATTTAATTAAAATAAATTCCTCCCATTTAATTAAATAAAATTCTTCTAATTTATTTAATTAAAAGAAAACCCCTCTTTTAATTAAATAAATAAAAATCCCCACTTAAAGCTCTTCTTTTGATGAAAAAGGAAATAAATTAAATAAAAATCCTTTTTTTATCACATCTTTCTAAGTGGTGGGTTTTTTAATTTTTAAATGAGCACATGGATCAACCAAGAGTTAATCTCCACCATTGCTCATTTATTTTTGCCTCTTAATCTCAATCGTTCACTTTTCTTTATAAGGAGCCCTCTCCTTCTCATTTAGGATCCCACTTTTTTGTATTGTTATGTTGCAGGTTTGGAGAGCAATTTTTGGAGGAGATTTTGAGCACTCAAGCTTGGATATTGCAACTTCTCTATCTTCTTGTCTTCTTCTTCTTCTTGCATCCATGGCTATTCATGTAGATTAGATTCATATTAGATTAAATTCATATTTTCTTTCATAGATTAAATTTGCACATTTCCTTTCATAGATTAATCTTGCATTGTTATCATTTAGACTAATTTCCTTTATTGCATTGTTATCATATAGAATAGATTTCATTCTCATGCATTTAATCTCTCATTTCATGGTGTACTTGCATAGGCACAACTAGGTCAATCTGAGGGCCTTCATCACACACCTTTACACTCCATGACTAGGGAGCTATGATTCGATATTTGAGGCCTCATTCTTGAGCAACCTTCGATGAAATGACCCATAGAAGTGTGACACATTTTCATCACACAACTTTGTCTCGGGAAAAGGTCAAAAAAACTTATCTTTTACATCATCACAACTTTGAGATCAAGATAAATCAACATCTGTCCTTAGAATTACCCTTGTCCAAAACATAACTCAGACTTTCCTAGAAAGGTTACCCTTTTCTGTTTGCTTTATATCACTTGTTTCAGTTACAAAATCTAGACCAAAATATGTCTCAAACACCTCATGAAGGGCCTTGCACAAGGTCAAAGGCTAGAACGCAACCTGATGAGTCATATATCAACAGATTCCTCACTTGGGAAATAGAGCAAGAGGACGATTGTTTCATAAATACCAGTTCTTCTCTATTCATTGAACAACCTCGTGGCTCAACCTTTTTCCAAAATGTCACAGAAGAGGAGATTAAAGATATTGAGCAAGATGCTTATTCCACACAAGTAGTTGATGTTTTTGTAGAGAGGAATCTTGAATGTTACTTAGCCATGGTGATAAAGAAGGGAGTCAAACTCCCCGCTAAATTTAGTGTGTCGACCATATGACCCAAAAACCCTCTCGCAGGTCAAAACACTACTCAGCCCTCTTAGATACTACCTGTTGTTTCTCAAATCTTCCCACCACTGACAACACCCACATTGGCATAGACGATACCCAATCAAACAATTTGCACAAACCAAGCAAGAACTTCTTCCACTCAAAGCATGACAAGCTCACAGCTAAGTGCACTTGTGGTCACTAATATGCCTCCACCTTCGATCTCATGGCCTGGACAATCAAGCTCTCACGCTATGCCTTCCATCCCACCAAATAGAAACTGTTCTGAAGCTATGTTGCTACTATAGTCAATTCCTACTATTCTTGGGATCAACACATCATTTTTGCAGGGATCCGTCTCTGTAGGTATGACTTACAGTCGATGCCCACCCAAGGATACACCTTTGCCCATTCAAAAAATAATCCAACCTCAGCAACAAACCCATCTTTAGTTGCCACAATTCCAACCCCAGCTTTAGTTGCCACAATTCCAACCTCAACAACAAAAACGCCAACTTCAGTTGCCACAAATCCAACCCCAGCAACAGCAACCCCAGCTTCAATTGCCACAAATTCAACCCCAGCTTCAGTTGCCATAATTCCAACCCTAGCAATAGCAACCCCAGCTTCAGCAGCAACAATATCAACCCCAGCAGTATCAACCATAGTTTCAACAACAACAGCATTCCCAATCCCAACAACAAATGCAACAAAACCCACCATGGGCTACTCATGTGCCCCCATTTCAAAATCATGTGGTGAGAAATCAATATCAAGTCCCAAGGATGAGGTCCTATGTTCCTACTCAAGGGACGCAGAGGCATAGCCTCATACCTACTACAACACAGAGGAACATCATCACACATCAGCCTCAGTATCAAATAGACATGTTGATGCAACAAATGCAAACCCTTCAAACCCAAATGATGGATATGCAAAATCAAGGGAAAACTAAATCCTACACCGCAAAGGATTTATACACATGCCCCTTTGACCACTCTCTTCACATGTCTCCATTCCCAACTCACTTCTCGATACCAAAATTCAACAAATATAGGGGCAATACCAACTCTATTGAACATATTTGAGAGTTTTTTGGTAGTTGCATCGAAGTCGCACATGATGAGACATATTTAATGTGATTGTTCCCACAAAGCTTAGTTGAACCAGCAATGGAATTTTTCTCGCATTTACCTCATGGCATTCAGTCTTGGGGTGAACTGGCTAAAAAAGTTCATCACTCACTTCCATCATAACATCGAGCGCAAGGTCAGTATAAAGGACCTGTGCAATATCAAACAGAAGGATGGAGAGTATTTTGTGAAATTCCTACAGAGATGGAGGAATACTACAAACCAAATAATGTATGATGTGCCCGAACAAGACCTAATAGTCATGTCTATTGAAAATCTGATTCCAGACATGTCATTCACAACAGAATTGTAGTTAGCTCTAAACTTCACACAACTCATTGAATGAGGGGTTCGTTGTGAGAAGAACTTAGTCAAACGAGGAATCCTTGCAGATCTAACCCAAACAAATACAAACAAAAATGCAACGAACAAAGCTAAGTGGTGGAACAAAAACAAAAATGTCACCAACGATGGTGTCATTGATGTGAAGGTAGTCAACTACGCTAACCAACAACCCACAAGGCCCACTCAACAAGCATACACTCAAAACCAACCTCCCCCTGTCCAAGCAATCATTGTGTCAAACAGTCAAAACAAACTCAACACAAACCACAGTTTCAATTCCAGCAACAAGATTTCACACATTAGGAGAGCCAATAGAATCAAATTTATGAAAGTTGATACAATCCAACACTATCACTCTCCTGGAAATCATGGAATTTGAACAAGGTGGAAACAAACCAAGGTGGTATAATGACAATGACTTCTGCAAGTTTCATTGGGTGAAAGAACATAAAACATCTAACTGTTACCGATTGAAACATGCTATACAATATCTAATTGACACAGGGGTCATTGATGTAACAAATACCCAAGCCAAAGGAACAATTGATCAAACTATATTCAATGATACATTTCATGATCACAATAAAGGGAAAGCCTTCGGGCCTGGTGGACCATCCAAATAGGTCAGCTATACATATGCCAATAGTGATAACGTTATCAATTGCCTCAATCCTTCAGATGGCCATGTGGCTACAATCACTATCAAAGACCAAGGTAACAAATGTGTTGTGACCACTTGTCATACCAGAGTTGTCTTGCAGGGAGGGCCATCCTCATCTACTATATCTGCCAATCCTAATGCAACCTCAGATCCACATCCAAGCCTAGTGGATCAACTAAAGTGCACACCTGCCCAGATCTCCATGTTTGACTTATTGCGCATATCTTTGTAGCATAAACTAGCACTTGACCAAGCCCTTCAAAATGCAGTTGTCCCAAGGGACATAACATGTGAGAGCTTCCAAATGATGGTTAACCATATAGCTCCTAATAAACATACAACATTCATAGACTGTGATGTGCCACCGCATAAACCCCTGCATAATGATCCTTTGCACTTGCTTGTCCAGGTCCACAAAAGCGCTATCTGTAGAGTCCTTGTTGATGGTGGGGCTGGATTAAACATTTGTACTCTAAAGTTAATCAAGCAATTAGGCTATTCAAAATCAATCATTGATGTCACAAGGAGGATAAATATCAGAGCTTACGATGAAGAGGAAAGGTCCTCTAAAGGTATTATCGTTCTACCTATCCGTATTGGTCCAATGGTCAAGAACACTCCCTTCCAGATCCTAGATCTTGAGTTGGGATACAACATGTTACTAGGGAGACCATGGATACATGAAATGCAATTCATACCTTCAACATACCATCAATGCATCAAGTTCCCACACCAGGGAGAAAAAATCATCATAGAGGGAGATCCCAATCCTTTCCAATACTGTAATGCGGTCCAAATCAGCACTGACAACCAGGTACCCTCAAACCAAGATGCAAGCATCCCATCCTCTTCAGGTTCAAATCCTAAGGATGTCACATGGAAAGTGCAAAAAATATCCATTACCCAAGAACATATGGCATGCCACAACCAGTTATTATAAAAGAAACTCTAGACCCTGTTCTATTTAGATGTCCACCCATAATTTTTGTCAGATGGGGAGACATCGCAGAAGAAAATCCATTTGAACAAGATATCACTACATGGTTGTACCAAGATCCACAAGAGACACTTTGAGAACCCCTACCCCTATCAAACTATGGAAATAGTTATACAATGTTACAAAGATTCAGGTATGATGGTACAACTGGTCTGGGGCAAGACAACAAGGCTTAATGGAATTGTCTCTCCCGCCAACCCAGAGAAACAAGAGAGGGTTAGGCTATGGGAAATAAAGAACCAGCCCTATAATCCAATACATCCCAATTGATCAGGAACAAATAGCAGAGATGCACCGGGGGAAAAACTTAGAACATGTCTTAATGAGAAACATACTGCAACAGTTGTTGCCCACCAAAGAGGGAACCTCTCAAACCCGAATAAACCTCAACATAGCCATCGACGATAATGAAGGAAGCAAGACATCTGATGAGAATTCTATTGAAACTAAATCCCACAAGTACAATTGGAGATCCCTTCACAACTCTGAACTGTCGATCCCAGATTATTCCCCTCGGATAGCCATCACCATAAACCTTGATGACTTATTTGACCAATTATCCATTAATGACCAACCCTGCATAGATAAACATGTCATTCTCCATTCTTCCAGTGATGCATCCACATCACAGTCTAGGTTTTTTGGCACCCTATCTGAAGTCTCTTTCAACCAAATAGAGTCAAACCAACATGAGGGCCTATATCTTGTACACCTAGAACTAATAGAGTGGGATCAACAAGGACCGCCTAATATGGATGTTTTCAAGAATGATGAGGCCATTGTAGACTTCACGGGACTTAGAGAGGGAATGCCATTAGAAGACCATAAAGAAATTTTCTCCATTGACCTTGACAAATCAACATACTTTGGGGAGGAATCCCCTCTTTCCAGTCATAAAAAAAAAGAAAAAAAGAAAAAAGAATCGTTTGTAAGTGAAAACTGAAAGGCGCTTACTAACACAAAAAATGATAAAAAGTTAAAACAAGACGTATCTTCTAGTGAAAACCTCACTGAGGCACTAGAAGATGGAAAGAAGGAACTCCTCCCCTTAACAAAGGATAAATTGGCATTACTAGCAGAAGAAACAGAGGAAGTCAACTTGGGAGATGACAAGAACCCAAAGAACATCTACTTAGCGAAACCACTCACCCCAGAGGAGAGAGATAGTTCATCAATTTGTTCAAGGAAAGGATGATCAATTTCACATGGTCCTACTTGGATATGCCAAGATTAGATCTAGATCTTGTACTGCATCATTTGTCATTTCTACCCAATGCCAAACCTGTCAAACAAAACCTAAGAAAGATGCATCACCGTGTTGCATTTCTAGTCAAGGAAGAATTGAAAAAGCTCCTGGATGCCAAGTTCATAAGACCAATCCCATACATAGACTAGATATCTAACTTGGTACTAGTTACAATTCACAGTGGTCATATTCGAATTTGCATAGACTTCAGAGATCTCAACATAGCTTGTCCCAAAGATGACTTTCCTTTGCCTAACATTGATATGATAGTAGATCTAACTGCTGGACATCAAATGCTATCACTCATGAATGGATTTTTAGGGTATAATAAGATAAGGATCACACTAGAGGACCAACACAAGATAGATTTCCAATGTCCTTGGGGCACTTATTGTTGGAACATCATGTCGTTTGGTCTAAAAAATGTTGGAGCAACGTATCAAAGGGCCATGACAACTATGTTTCATGATCTCATCCACAAAATAATGGAAGACTATGTGGACAACATACTAGCCAATTCAATGCTTTGCAAAAATCATCTACAAGTATTGGGACCAATCTTTGACAGAATGCAGGAATACAAAGTCCATTTAAACCCAAATAAATGTGCATTTAGGGTCATAGCAGGGAATCTACTGGGGTTCATAGTGTCACATAGAGGCATTGAAGTATACCTAGAGAAAGTCAAAGCAATAGTGGACATGCCACCACCGTCAAACCTAAGGCAACTAAGGGGGTTACAAGGAAGGCTCCAATCAATCAGGTGCTTCATAGTTCATCTAATAGACAAGTGCCACCCATTCCAACATCTACTGCACAAAGACATCAAATTCATATGCATAGAGAAATGCAAAAAAGCATTCCAAATATTCAAGGACTACCTCCTCAAGTCTTCTATATTGGTGCCACCAGTCCAAGGTAGACCATTGCTTCTGTATATCTCAACAATAGAATCAGCATTAGGCATACTCTTGGCACAACAAGATGACACAGGTAAAGAGAGAGTCATCTACTATCTCAGCATAACATTCATAGGATATGAGCTCAACCATATGCCAATTGATAAATCATGCCTTTAAAGTACCTCCTAAGCAAAGCAGTGCTCACCAGACGACTTTCAAAGTGGGTAATGATCTTAAGTGAGTTTTATATTGAGTACATAGATAGAAACGCCATAAAAGGGCAAGTGATTGCAGACCAACTAGTAGAGGCACCTATTCAGGATCATCAGGCTATCATTTTTTACTTTCTTGATGAATCTATTATGACACTACAACTAGTGATCAAGGTATGGCAACTATACTTTGATGGGTCATGCATGAACCATGGTGCAAGGGTAGGAATAGTGCTCGTCACTCCAGATAATGATACAATTCCAAAATATTTTAGACTCAACTTCCCCTACAAAAACAACGTAATATAATATGAAGCACTGGTCATTGGTTTAAAGATAGAAATTCAATGGAGAATCAAGAACCTTAAGGTCTACGGAGATTCACAGTTGGTCATTAGCCAAGTCAACAATGATTATATGACAAAAGATGAGAAGCTAATACCATAAAGAGCACAGATGGATAGATTGTGCACTAAGTTCTAATACATCTTCTTTGAGCAAATACCATGAGCTCAAAATAAAGTGGCAGGCGCGATGGATACCATAGCATCACTAATCGATATGCCAGGCAATGAAACATGATTCTAGTTTCTAGTGGAGAAACTCATGGTGCCATCCCATCAAGCATCCATCACAGAATCATCATGTGTCCTTGTTGGTCCTAAAACCCCATGGTACCAAGATGTATACAACTACCTCCAAAATAGTGTCTTACCTCCCAACTTGTCTAGAAACCATTGAAAGTCCCTCATCCGCCAAGCCTCTATGTATACACTCCTCTCAACTACTCTATATAGATGAGGTCTAGACAAAATGCTACTATGATGTCTCACTTCCAAGGAATCCCAGAAATTTATGTACGTGGTACATGAAGGAATTTGTGGAACCCACAGAGGTGGCAATAGCTTAGCTAAAAAGATCATCCACATAGGATACTACTGGCCCACAGTAGAGATAGATGGAAACAAATATGTACAAAGGTGTAGGAAATTTCAGATTCATGGAGACCTCATCCATGCACCAGCCCAAGAACTAAATCCTATCACATCACCATTGTCATTTTCTATGTGGGGATTTGACCTAGTGGGAAAGATTACACCTTCTTCAACAAATGGACACAAATACATTATAGCAGCAACAGAGTACTTCACTAAGTGGGTAGAAGCAATTCCTCTCACATACATAACCGAAAAGTAGATATCAATGTTCATACTTAACCACATCATCTGTCGATACGGGATCCCTCAAACCATCCTGACAGATCACGGTATGCCTTTCCGAAAAAAAGATGTTGAAGAGCTATGTGAACAGTGTCAAATCAAACAAGGGTTCTCTTTAATTTATTATCCTCAAGGGAATGGCCAACCTAAAGCTACAAACAAAACAATTTTGAAAATATTGAAGAAAACAGTGAACAAATCAGGGCGATACTGGCATTTGCAGCTTAGTCATGCATTATGGGAATACAAAACTAGCATGAGAAAACCTACAAGAGCCACTCCTTTCTCCCTAGTATATGGATCAGAGGTGGTCCTACCCCTTGAAGTGGAAATCCCATCCCTGAGGATATCATTAAAGAACCTAATTTCAGATGAAGACTATAGAGTAGCAAGGCTCAGTGAACTGGAGTTACTAGATGAAAAAAGATAGCATGCATTCAACCACTTACAAGGCTATCAGAATCACCTTAGAAGGAACTATCATAAGAAGGTGAGGTCACAGACATTTGAGGTAGGATACCTTGTCCTCATGGAAAATCAAAAGAACCAAGAAAAAAGAGTGAAACCAGGAAAGTTCGAGCCTAACTGGCTAGGACCATATGTCATTGTCAGCTCTACCCATAGTGGGGCATACCAACTGGCAACACCAGAAGGAGATCAACTCCTTGAATACATCAATAGCAAGCACCTTAAGAGGTTCTACACTTGAGGTCTCAATGGTTAAGGCACCTATCTACATATCTAGAAAATACCAAAAAAATAAAAAAAAATACAAAATGTTACCTTGGTGAAAACCTGGCAATCAGGCGCCTTGGTGACAACAAAAAAATCAAAAAAGCAAAAAATTAAAGAGAAACAAAATCACTCTCTTAGTGAAAACCTGGCAAAAAGGATCTATTGAGTAGGTACCATGGTGAAAACCTTGCAAACAGGCGGCAAGTGTTCAAATCCAGCTTCACCATCAATGAACTCCAAGATCAAAAACTTGAGCATGCTTCAAATTCAAGACTGGCTACCCAAGCTATATCCAAAATCACAAACCCCTCTAAGCACCAACACTTACCCATGGTTAGTAATGGTCCACCAGACTAGGGGGAAATTCTAAATGTCCTGAAAAAATAAAGAAAAAAATAAGAAAACTCATCAAAGATCCAAAAAAGATCAAAAAATCCTGAGAAAATCAATCTTCATCAAAAATAATGAAAAAATTGCAAAAATCCCAAGCAATAAAACCAACTCGGTTATCAAGAGAGAAGAGGGTGATCAAGCCCAGTCATTAAATTTCACAATCATGAGTTTTGTGAATCAACATTAGGCCCATATGACACAGCTTTACCAATCTATCAAATCTATAAGCAAGCAAACTGGCGACCAAGCCAATCTATCAATTGTCACAATCATGATCTTTGTGAATCAACATTGGGCCCATCTGACATAGCCTGATCAGCCATCCAAAATGATCAATCAACCAAATCCTATCAATCATCTTACACAGTGATGGATACACTCAAAACCAGATAGGTCAGACTTATATGAGTCATCCATTACTGAAACCAATTGAATCAAGGAACCATCCAAAAATGTTGACTAGGTCAGTCAGATGTCAGTCTATATTTTGCGGTTATGTTCTTACGCTACTCCAGGATCCACCATGTGAGGAGAGTAGCTATGATATATCATGACTTATTTTCTTTGATTATTGTCTGTTGAATGTTCACTTCAATTTCAGGGCCATGATGATTTAGGATAAATGCGGTAGGCACTATCACTTATCTAGCAGCTGCACAGTTCCATGATCTAAGCTTAACCTTGGGAAAGAATTGGACATTCCTTCTCTTTTATCTGCTTGTTTATTTAATAGAATCAAGAGCTCACAGTGCTATTCAGATGGACTCTGGGTGCATTGGAGTTCTATCTTGGTTTCTATGGTATTTTCTTTTTTTGCAGTCAAGAGCTCACAATGCTATCTAGATGGACTCTAGGTGCATAAGAGTTCTATCTTGTTTGCTTTGGTCTTTTCTTTATAGAATCAAGAGCTCATAGTGTTATCCAGATGGACTCTATGTGCATAGGAGTTCTATCTTGGTTTCCTTTTTTGGTTTATTCAGAGGGAAAAGCGGTATCCAGATGGTTAATATCTGGGTGCTTTTGGCTCTCTTTCTTTTCAAACAGGGAACAAAGTTGAACCGAGATGGTCAATATTTGAGTGCACTAAGTTCTCTTTCTATTCAATCTCTCTACTCCTTCTGATTGTCAAGAGGTCGTGGTGCTATCCAGATGGTATGTGATCTAGTTACATTGGACGCTCTTCAAAATTTCAAAAAATAAACAAGATGCAATGATGACAAATATTGCAAACAAGGGCAGCGACTTGGGACACTCATCCTTTCTATCAATTCATATCTATCAAAAAGAAAATTTCCTTTCTATCATCCCATATCTATCAAATCAATCCCAGAGAGAATATTTCCAAACTAACTAACTTCTAACTAAGACATGCATTACTCAGATATTTTGTGCATAATAGGTTGCATCCATTCCATTTTAGTGCATCAAAAAAAATGAAAAAACATAGTAGTTGCATACATGATAAATCATAAAATCACATGCATCTATAAGTATCTCATATAAACATGCATTTCATTTCCACCATCCTACATAAACATGTCAGTATCATAGGAAAAGTAAATCATCCATCTACGAGTCTGCATAAAAGAATCATATTGCATATACATTTTCATCACCTAAACCAAATCATGTAGAAACATACATATAGCAAGTAAACCAATACACATCATATCAAATCACTAGTTGCATCTCATATAAATTAGAATATCTAAGTACAATGAACAGTCACAAGTCTGAACAAAGGAAGGTAATCAACATATATATCAAATAAATATTAGTATGTCGAGATACAAAAATGGATAAGCCTCAGAGTAATATCAAAGGAACATCACTACAATAACGGTACATGATACAAAAGAGAAGAGATATCAAAATCAGCATGTGCTACCCCCACCCTCGCCGCCAGGTGAACGAGGGGGTGGCATATCAGTAGCAGCTCTCTATGATGAACTGGGAGCACCAAAACCACTACTTTGTGACCTCTATGATCTTTGAGCCCTACTGGATCTCGGCAAGGTTGTATAACTAGGAACTCTCTGCTCTGCAGGAACTACACCCTCATAATGGTGTCTCCAATACTCAATCTCTCTTTGGGCATCATGCCCAGATCTATAATATTTGTCCAAAACATCCCGGTAAGAAGCATCATGTACACAGTCAATAAATGAATGAACCTCATCTCGAGCCTATCGCTCTCTAGCCTCTGTCGTAGTTGTCCTGGCCTTGGCTGTTGTAACCCTACCCTCCAAAGTAGTGGTACAGGCATCAGTGGAAGCAAGTCTGGCCTGCAAATCAAAAACCTGTTGCGTGAGTCTCTCTAGATCATAAGGATCTATGTCCATCCCTCCCATGGCCACATCCATGTCACCCTCCTCTACTCTATCACCCAATCCCTCATCTCCCCTCCCCCTCACCACCCAAGAATCATCCTCACTCTCTAAACTCTCACCAGTACTGCTGCCTATACCGCTACTGTCGGTAGAGGAGCTTGAGCCTGCACTCTCTGCATCCAAGGCATCAATGTTTATATCTACTATCTCAATATATACATCATCCTCAACCACCCTATCCTCCACTCTCAAAGCCAAAATAGCACCAGTACGTTGACGTACTCTCCACACTAACTGAGGTGCCTCCTCCTCCATCGCCTCCTCATCCTCCAACATAGCACTCAACCCAACTCTCTGAGTACTGGTCCAGCCACCTCTCATCCTCACCCACCCACCACCACCCCTAAGACTAGGATCATCTCCACCATCATCTCCCCTCCCCATCCTCCATCTCAGCCTCCATCTCGGCCTCCATCTCGGCCTCTGTCTCGACCACCATCTCTCCCTCTATCTCGACCCCCTTGCCTCCCCTTGCCTCATCGTACATGATGGTGCCTCCTCATGATAGTCCTAGAAACGAAATGAGAGACATCTGTAAGTGAAACTAGGTGGGTCTATGCCCAATGAGCATCATACTAAGGAGTGGTGCCTACAAAAGATAAAATTCAAATATCAATACCACATCAGAAAAAGAAACAAGTATCATAGAGCAGATAGACTAAGAAAGCAGTAAAGGAATTACACAAAATATCATTGCACAAACATACATGCATCTACAGTGGTAGATTGCCATGTCCAAGCAGTATGAAGTAAGCCTACAAACTCAGTCTACGTAGCATCTAGTGAAATGACACCACCCTAGACTGTGGATTCCCTCGACCTACGAGAAAAATAGGCATATATATCAGACACATCCTGCTGCTCCCCAAACTGTCGCAACACCCTGTCGGTGTTGTGAAAATCAATCATATGTACATGGTCAGTGACACGACCAAACAGGTATATTTGCTGATGGCAAAAAGGAAGATGTATATCCTCTCCATCCTACATAGGGCACTCTCTATATGGTCTCCAAATGAAATAGGGCATTAGATCTAGCTATTGATGCCAGTACATCAAATGACCCATGTGGGTCTGAACGATGGCTCCATCATACATGAAAATATAAGGTCTGTCTACAGGAAGATCATGAGTACCAATGAGATGACACACAGCAATGTGCTCCCACACCTATATCTGCAGGAGGGTAGCACCACAGCCGGGTGACTTACCATTAAGGTAATCCACGTAAAACATATGATAGTACATATGAGCCAACATACATGGCCCCCATGCATAGATAGTATGATCACTGACCATACTCTGCAATACGGAGCCAAAGCCAACAGAGAATCCCTGGCGATGATCAGGGCATAAGATGCCACATATCAAACTACCTAGTAAGGTAGACAACCTATCGAGGCCCAAGCCAAATCGGGACCATGGAATATCATATGCGTCAAATAACCCAAGTTGATCCTGGGGCAATCTAGACAGCTCATTCAAATCAATAATACGAGGTCGGGTAGCATACTCCACAAGTGCACCCTAGATCAAAAGCTAAAGGATGTGGTACACATCCTCCAAAGTAACAGTGCACTCTCTAGTGGGTAACCAGAAAGTGCATGTCTCTGAATGCCATTGCTCTACAAGAGCCGAGATCAGACCCCTGTTGGTCGTGATCTCTGGCATGTAACAGATCCAATATAAACCTAAGTCCCTCAGAACTGACCTCTCATCCTTAGAGAGCTAGAACCTGTATACAAGTCTCGTAGGTCTAGACTCTCGACAGTGCAGAATCCTCCTGGTGAACTACACACAGCAATAAATCAGATATATATCAGTATTAGTCATAAAGGGAAGTGTCAAAAACTAACATAAGTAGAAATGAGACCAAGGAAATTAGGCAAATATTTAAAATAGATAATTGTGGTAATAAACCCTAAAAGTGTGGTACTGTTATGCGATTACAGAAAATAACAGTCAAATGCGGCAAAGAAAATGCAATTGCGGCATGCAAACTAGGCCAATGCAGAACTCTTATCAATTGTGGCACTAAGCCAACAATTGCAGCATTCAAACCGCAATTGCGGCAAAATCGCAGTCGATTGCGGCAACTTATGCAAATGGCCAGAAAACAAAAAAATTTAAAAGTGAGAAATACAAGCATTAATGAAACACAAAGCAAGAACACTCACTGAACGTCCTACACCTGCCAGCTGGCCTTTGATATGTCCGGACTCGATCGAATATGTGTGTGACTCTAGGTAGGCCTGCCATCGCACGAAAACAGGAAGAAAAGCAAAGAAAACTAAGAACAAACTCACCAAGAATTCAAGACTCCAAGAAGGCAATGTGACAAATGAATGACTCTCTTGGCTACTTATAGGGGTTTCCAGAAACCCTAATTTCTCTAGGAAGTCTGGTTTTTTCTTCCGGTCCCTGGAAACTTTGATAGTCAATATCAGAAGAAATATAAAGCATTTTTCAAATTAGTCAGCTACACCGATTCAGAAATTGCGGTTTCAACAAATTAACGCTCATGTCACGACTTTTCACTCAAATTTGTTGAGGGGGCATAAATACACCTATTATTGCCGGGGCAAGCTGGGGCAAGATCAAAATTAGAGAATCTTTGACACACTGTGACAAGTCACATCGCATCAAAGAGGGGCAAATGTAGACACCCAAAAATGGATAGGCTTGCGACTTGACATTAAAAACACTAATTTTCATCTATTAATTAATGGTTTTTTAATTGTTAATTAATCATCTATTTTATTCTAAATTTATTCCCCAAATCATCTAATCAAATTCTCAAAATTAATTAAATAATTAATTTTATTTAATTAATTAACCTTAATTTATTAATTACCATTAATTAATTAATTAAATTCAATTTCCTATAGTTTAAATTGAATATTTAAACCTACTAATTAAATTCTTCCAATTAAATTAATTTCATCAAATAAAGCAATTCTAAATCAAAAAGAATTCAATTATCTCATATGTTGAAAACATTAATTAAATAAATGAATTAAATATTCATTTATCTTCAAAGAGATAACTCCAATCAGATCACATGGGTTACTCCACCCATCTCTCTAGTTCACATGGGTAACTCCACCCACCTCTTCAGTTCTAAAAGGTAACTCGCAATTAGCTCTTTAGTCAACCAAAATCTATCTCCTCTTTACCAATTGAAGAGGTGGAGTTTAATGATGGCTTCTCCAGTTCCCTTTAATCTCAACTGTTCATCTCCCTGTCTTTGGGATTGATCTCAACCATTCATATCATCCTCAATTCCTATATAATAAACCCTTCATAACCATTTAAAGGATCTAGGATTTCAAGCTCTCGTACGCCATTACTCTGTCGGTTTGGTTCTAGCATTCAAGTCATCTTGCGATCACACACACATTTTAAGTATCAAATCCTTGATGCTTCTCAAGTCATAGATGCTGCCCACACCAATACTAAGCATCAAAAATAGTATTTCGGAAGGAGTAGAGAGAGACAATAGAATCTTCAAGCACTTTGGGGTTTGCATTCATTTGTTTTCCTTTCTTTGCTTGTACATTTTATTGGTTACATTTTAATTTATTCATTATTGGTAGCTTTGTGTATTGGATTTATATCATTACAAACTAGTGCTACTAACCCCTGCCTTTGGAAAGCTTGGGAACTACGAATCACAAAAAGAAGAGGCGTACAACTAGTTTCCTATTCCTCTAGAAGATGCAAAAAAATGATTATGATTAATAGAAAGATTGAGAAAAAATAGCTTCTACCTTAGCATTATATAAAAATAGAACTAGATCGGGGTAAAGACCAATACCTATGATTGGTAGAAAGAGACAGATCAAAATAAAAAGTTTGTGTGGTCCCGAATCTTTAAAATAAGGATTCAGGACATTAAAAAGCTTATATCCATAGAAAATTCGACGTAACATAGATAACAAATAAATGAGAGTTAATATCATTCCAATTGCTTCTATTGCAGTAATAATGATCCGAAAGGTTGAAGAATAATTATGATTAGTAATTATGCCCAAAAATATCATAAATTACGCTACAAAACCACTCATTCCTAGCAATGCAAGAGAAGCCATCAAAAAGATACTGAACATAGTAAATATTTTAGGAATTAGTATAGTGATTCCTCCCATTTCATCAAGAAAAAGAGTACGTATCCTATCATAACTTGTTCCTACCAAGAAAAAAAGTGCAGCACCAATTAATCCATGAGAAATCATTTGCAAAATGGCTCCATTAAGACCTGTATATATCACGGAACCAATTCCTATAATTACAAAACCCATATGAGATATTGATGAATAGGCTATCCTTCTTTTCAAATTGCGTTGACCCATAGAAGTTAGAGATGCATAGATAATTTGCACTGCTCCTATTATTATCAGCCACGGCAAAAACAAAGAATGAGCATGAGGTAGCAATTCCATATTGATCTGAATCAACCCATATCCTCCCATTTTCAATAGAACTCTAGCCAAAAGCATACATGCACTATAATGTGCTTCCCCGTGAGTATCCGGTAACCAGGTATGTAAAGGGAAGATTGGCAATTTTATTGCATAAGTGATCAAAAACCCTAAATATAATAGTATTTCAAGTGTGATGGGATAATATTTTTTAGATAATAATTTGAAATCAAATGCTGGTCTATGAGATCCATAGAGACCCATACTTAAATCTCCCATTAAGATAAAAATGGAACCACCCGCAGTATACAAAAGAAATTTTGTGGCTGAATAGAGACATCTTTTTCCCACCCACATGGATAAAAGTAAGTACACAGGAGTTAGTTCCAACTCCCACATGAGAAAGAAAAGTAGAATATTGTGAGAAGCAAATAATCCCAATTGGCCATTGTACATTTCCAACATCAAGAAATACAATAATCATGGATTTCGAGTAACTGGCCAAGCAGCTAAAGTAGCTAAAGTAGTTACAAATCCCATTAATAAAATAAGTCCAATGGAAAATCCATCAATTCCCAGTTTCCAATGAAAATGAATAAGGTTTATCCAGTTATAATCTTCTTCCAATTGGATTAATGAATTATCAAAATGATAATGATAACGGAATATATAGGTCATTAAAAGAAGATCTAATAAGCAAATACCTAGAGTATACCATCGAATCATTTTATTTCCTTTATAGGGAAATAAAGGGATTAATAACCCCACAGATATGGGAAAAATAATAATTATTGTTAACCAAGGTAAATTACTCATAATGAAGAGAAAAGAGACTTTCAATATCAAAACCCATGCTTTCAATTTTGGGTCGAGTATGGGTTTTGATCAGTGAAAGAGGAAAAGGAGAATGAAAAATATGTATGGGATGAATCTAACTATTTTTATTTTTTGATAAATCACTAAGCTAGACCCATACTGCACGTTGTTTCATGCAATAAATAAACACATACACTTAAGAAATCCATTGGACAAGCTGATTCACACCTCTTACAACCTACGCAATCTTCTGTTCTTGGAGCAGAAGCAATTTTCTTAGCTTTACATCCTTCCCAAGGTATCATTTCTAATACATCTGTGGAACACACTAGTACACACTAGGTACAACCAATACATGTATCATAAATTTTGACTGAATGTGCCATTGAATCTAAGAACTCCATTAGTTTTTATATAAAAAGTGTTTCATTGAATAATATTTTTTAATATATGGACAATAACGATATATTTTGAATATCAAGAAAATCAATAATTGTATTATCGGTGATATAATGAATAGATTCAGATTCTATCTGTTTGATTTATAAAAGAGATAGATTTTACCGAATCTAGTCTAATCATGTTAAACAGATCATTTGGATGATGAGTTAAATATGAATTATGCTCTTGATTGATTGTAATACTTAGAATAAATCTCTATAAAATAAAATGTCTAGATCTATTTTTAGAGAGATAAGCCTAGTACCTATTTGAATAGAAATAGGTATGCAAATTTATCATATGGAAGAAGATATTACCATTTTGAAAAATTAAATTGATCGATACGAGTTAATTTTATGTTACGATATATTTCCAGAACAATAGCTAATCCAATAGCTGCTTCAGCAGCAGCAATAGCTATAACAAAGATTGAAAAGATATCCCCCTTTACTTGCCTACTATCAAAAAAATCTGAGAATGTTACTAGGTTTAAATTAACCGCATTGAGTATTAGCTCAAGGCACATAAGTGCTTTAACCATGTTTCGATTTGTTACTAGTCCATAAATACCAATAGAGAATAAATAAGCACCTAAAATAAGCACATGTCTGAGAATAATAGAGGAACTCCTCATACCTTGATCTCTTCAGATACAAACAAAACTGATAGTTTCTAATTTACCATTATCGAAAGAAAAAAAAAATGGCACAGATAAAATAGTGTATTTATGTCGCACGAGAGCTTTCATTTTCAAACAATTTCTTCCAAACAATGGTTAACCATATAGCAGCCAACAAGCATGCAACATTCACAGACCGTGACATGCTGCCACACAAACCCTTGCATAATGATCCCTTGCACTTGCTTGTCCAAGTCCACAAAAGCGCTATCCATTTTATTTGTTAAGATCTCTAAAGTCTATGCAAATTCAAATCTAACCACTATGCTTGGTAAATGGTACCAGATTAGATATCCAGTCTGCGTATGGGATCGGTCTTATGAACTTAGCATCTAGGAGCTTTTCAATTCTGCCTTGACTATTAATGCAACGTGGGGATGCATCTTTCTCAGCTTCTGTTTGATGGGTTTGGTGTTGGGTAGCAACATGAGATAATGTAGCACAAGCTCTGGATCTAATCCAAGCATGTTTGAGTAGGACCATGCAAAAATTTTATTCCTTTCCTTGAAGAAAAGGATGAACTATTCTATCTCCTCTGGGGTGAGTGATTTTGCTAAGTAGATGTTATTTGGGTTCTTGCCATCACCCAAGTTGACTTCTTTTGTTTCTTCTGCTAACAATGTTGACTTTTCCTCTATCAAGGGGAGGAATTCCTACTTTCCATCTTCTAGCGCCTGAGTGAGGTTTTCACTAGAAGATACGTCTTGTTTTGTCTTTTTACAATTTTTTGTGCCAGTAAGCGCCTTTCGGTTTTCACTTATTGACGATTCTTTTTTTATTTTTCAATTGTTTGTGATGACTGGAAAGAGGATATTCCTCCCCAAAGTATGTTGATCTATCAAGGTCGATGTAGAAACCTACTTTATGGTCTCCTGATGACATTCCCTCTCTAAGTCTCATGAATTCTATGATAGCCTCATCATTCTCAAAGGTATCCATATTAGGCGGTCCTTGTTGATCCCACTCTATCAGTTCTGGGTGTACAAGACATAGGCCCTCGTGGTGGGTTGAATATGTTTGGTTTAATGGGACAATAGAGATGGTTCTGACAAACCTAGACTATGATGTAGACGCACCACCTAATGAATTGCTATCGATATGTTTATCGATACAGGGTTGATCATCTATGGTTAATTGGTCGAACAGATCGTCAAGGTGTATGGTGGTGGTTGAATGAGGGGGATAGTCTGGGATTAATGGCTCAGAGTTGTGAATGGATCTCCACTCATACTCGTGGGAGTTAGTTTTTCTAGAACGCTCATCAGATGTCTCACTTCCCTCATTATCATGGATTTCTTGGTTGAGGATTAATCGGGATTGAGAGGTTTCCACTTCGGCTGGCAACAACTGTTGAAGTATGTTGTTGATTAAGATGTGTTTCAGGTTTTGCCCCCGGTGTAACTCTACTATTTTTTCTTCATCAACTCGTATGTCTTGGGTGGTAGGATTGGTTCTCTATTGCCTAGAGCCTAACCCTCTCTTGTTTCTATGGGTTGGCGGGAGAGACAATTCCATTAAAATTTATTGTCTTGCCCCTAGACTAGTTGTTCCATCATACCCAAACCTTTGCAGCATTGTATAGCCAGCTCCATAGGTTGGTATGAATAGGGGTTGTTGAAGTGTCTCTTGTGGATCTTGATGCAACCATGTATTGATATCCGGATCAAATGGGTTCTCTTCTTCAATGTCTCCCCATCCCAAAGGTTGTGGGTGGATACCTGAATAGAACAGGCTCTAGGGTTTCTGTTGTAATAGTTGGTTGTGGCATGCCATATGTTCTTGGGATTTGAGGCATTTTTTTTTATAGTGAAAGCTTCCTCGTAGCTGTATTCACCACATCCCTTGTCAGTAATAGATAGTTTTCCTTATTTTCTTATGATATCTTTGGGAATTGAATTTGATGCGGACGAGATACTTGCCTCTTGGTTTGAGGGAACCTAGTTGTCAATACTGGTTTGAACCATATTATAGTATTGAAATGGATTTGGATCTCCCTCAATAATGATTTCTTTCCCCTGGTGTGGGAACTTGATGCACTGATGATATGTGGAGGGTACAACTTGCATCTCATGTATCCATGGAATCCCAAGTAACATGTTGTATCCCAACTCTAGGTATAGGATCTGGAAGGGAGTGTTCTTGACAACTGGACCAATCTAGATAGGTAGAATGATAATACCTTTGGAGGATATTTCCTCTTCATCATAGTATCTGATGTTGATCCTTCTTGTGACATCAATACTAGATTCTGAGTAGCCTAATTGCTTGATTAACTTTAAAGTACAAATGTTTAATCCAACCCCACTGTCAACATGGACTCTACAGATAGCACTTTTGTGGACTTGGACAAGCAAGAGCAAGGGATCATTATGCAAGGGTTTGTGTGGCAGCATATCACGGTTTGTGAATGTTGCATTCTTGTTTGCTGCTATATGGTTAATCATTGCTTGGAAGCTCTTAGGGGTTATGTCCCATGGGAAAAATGCTTTCTGAAGGGCTTATTCAAGTGCTTTTTTATACTACAAAGATATGTGCAAGAGGTCAAACATGGAGATTTGGGCAGGTGTGTGCTTTAGCTAATCCACTGGGCTTGTCTATGGATCTAAGGTTGCATGAGGGCTGATTGGTGTAGCAGATGAGGAAGGTGCTCCTTGCAAGACAACTCTTGTACAATGCGTGGTTATAGCACATTTGTTGCCTTGGTCTGTGATAGTGATGGTAGTCACATGGCTATCTGAAGGATTTAGGCAATTGATAGTGTTCTCACTATTGGCACAAGTGTAGTTGACCTATTTTGACTATCCACCAGACCTGGAGGTTTTCCCTTATTGTAATCATGGAATGTGTCATTGAATATTGTATGATCAGTGGTTCCTTTCGTTTAGTTTTTGGTTACGTCGATGACCCCTGTGTCAATCAGATCTTGGATGGCATATTTCAATCGATTACAGTTGGTTGTCTCATGTCCCTTCACTCGATGAAACTCAATGAATTCATTATCATTGTACCACTTTGAATTGATTGCACCATGTTCATATTCCCTGATTTCTGGGAGAGTGATATTGTTGGATTGTATCAGCTTTTGTAAGGTTGATTCTATCAACTCTCCTAATGGTGTGAAATCTCATTTTGGGAACTGAAACTATGGTTGGCACTCAGCATGTGGTTGACTATTTGGCATAGTGGCCACTTGGATAGGGGATGGTTGAGTCTGAGTGTATGCTTGTGGAATGAGCACCGTGGGTTGTTGGTTAGCCATAGGTGCACCTTACAGTGACACTTTGGGTTGGGTGTAGTTGACCATTTTCACATCAATGACACCATCACTGGTGACATTTTTTTTTATTCCACCACTTATCTTTGTCCATTGTAGTCTTGTTCATATTTTTTTGGGTAGGATCTGCAAGGACACCTTGTTTGACCGATTTCACTCACAATGAACTCCTCGTTTGATGAGTTGTTTAAAGTTTGGAGGTAACTGCAATTCCATTGTAAATGATATGCCTGGAATCAAATTTTCAATGAACATGACTATTAGGTCTTGCTCGAGTACATCATACATGATTCTATTTGCAGTATTCCTCCGTCATTGTAGGAATTTTACAAAAGACTCTCCATATTTTTGTTTGATGTCACAAAGGTCCTTGATGTTGACATTGTGCTCGATGTTATGATGGAAGTGAGCGATGAAATTTTCAGCCAATTCACCCAAGATAGAAAACCATGAGGTAAATGTGAGAACCATTCCATTACTATTCCAACTAAGATTTGTGAGAATAGTCGCATTAAGTATGTCTCATCATGTGCAACTTCGATGCAACTAGAAAAGAATTCTCTAATATACTCATTAGGGTTGGTATTGCCCATATATTTGTCAAATTTTGGTACCAAGAAGTGAGTTGGGAATGGATACATGTGAAGAGAGTGATCAAAGGGGTACAGGTATAATTCCTCTGTGGTGTAGGATTTAGTTTGCCCTTGATTTTTCATATCCATCATTTGGGTTTTAAGGTTCTACACTTGTTGGATCAGCATGTATGTTTGAGACTGAGGATGATTTGTGACATTGTACCTCTGTGTTGTACTAGGTATGAGGTTGCGCCTTTGTGTCCCTTGATTAGGAACATGGGACATCATCCTTGGGACTTGATATTGATTTTAAAACACATGATTCTTATATGGGGGCACGTGAGTGGCCCAAGGTTCATTTTGTTGTGTTTGTTGTTGGGGTTGGGTTTGTTGTTGCTGTTGAAGTTGGGATTGTTGTCGCTGGGGTTGGGGTTGTTATTGTTGCTGAAGCTGGGATTGTTGTTGTTGTGGTTGGGGTTGTTGCTAGGTGAGAAAAGGTGTAACCTTGGGTAGGAATTGAGTAAAATTCAGACCTGCAAAGATGGATCCATGTGGGAATGATGTGTTGACACCAAGGCTAGTAGGGATTGACTATAGTAGCGGCATGGTTGCAAAAAGGTTGTTTCTTGCTGGTGGGATTAAGGGCATAGCATGAGATCTTGATTGGCAGGCCATAAGACCGAGGGTTGAGGCATACTAGTGACCATGGGAGCACTTAGTTGGGATCCCATCATGCTTTACGTGGAAGACGTGCTTGCTTGGTTTGTGGAATTGATTTGATTTGACACAGTCTGTGTTGTTGTCACTGTTGTCAAGGATGGGAAGATTTGAGATGCCATAGGTTCTGTTTGAGAGGTTCAAGTAGTGTTTTGACCTATGAGAGGGTTTTCAGGCCATATGGTTGACACATTGAATTCATCAAGGAGTTTTAATTCCTTCTTTATCAACATGGCTAAGAAATGTTTGGGGTTCCTCTCTACAACAATGTCAACCACTTGTGTGGAATATGCGTCTTGCTCTATATCTTTGAGCTCCTCTTCTGTGACATTTTGGAACAAAGCTAACCCACTGGGATTCTCAATGAATAGAGCAGTACTAGTATTTGTCAAAGGATCATCCTCTCGCTATGTTTCCCAAGCAGGTAATCTATTGATATATGAATCATCAGGTTGAGTTTTAGCCTTCGACCTTGTGTAAGTCCCTCCATAAGGTGTTTGAGACATAGTGTGGTCCAAATTTTGTGACTAAAATAAGTGATATAAAGCAAACAAAAAAGGATAACCTTTCTAGGAGAGTCCAAATTATGTTTGGACAAGGGTAATTCTAAGGACAGATGTTGATTTATCTTGATCTCAAAGTTTTGATGATGTAAGAATAAGATTTGTTGACCTTTGCTTGGGACAAAGTCAGTGATAGAGATAATGATGAATTTTGATATAATGGGATCAAAATATTTTGAGTCTGAACTTTTGAACTAACAATGCTTGGACAATAATTATGCTTTCAAAGAGTGGATGATCTTTAATGTTTAGAGATTCATACAATGTTCTTCGCATTTTTTTGGGATAGACACTGGTCTTTGACACAAAATGGAGAGTATTTTCAAGGTTTTAAGTCAAAACAGGTGTTAAAAAGTCTCTGGTCAATTGCGGCAAAACTCCACCGATTGCGGTAAAGTGACTGGTCAATTGCGGTAATCTATCACCGATTGCGGTAATAAACAAGTCAATTACAGCAATAAAAAAGGATGATTGCGAAAAAATTCTATCAATTGTGACAAAATGTGGGCAATTGTGGTGAATGGGAAACAGACTCAAAAATAGGCCTCACTATCTGACAATTTTGATTTTCAGGAACAAGGCTTCTGTTTTGAAAAATAGTTGATGTTGACAACCCTAAACTTTAACATGTTTGACTCATTTTGACAGTTTTGATATTTGTTTTTCATTTTGGAAACTAATCAAAGAACAATCATGATAGACAATGTGTTTTGAAGAATAAAGACTGACATGTGTATGTTCTACAACCTTTTCAAGTTGCAATCTTACCACAAGGTCTCAACAATGAACAGTTACATTAATATAAGTCAATGGCTTCAAAATACAATATTATAGTCCCAATGCTTGAATTTTCATTAGCTCACACAACAATTGTAACACTAACAGGACACGAAGGTCCATGATGTAGGTGCCCATGTTTTTGTCATTTCCAGATATTATTTTCATATAGTGAAGATCCCTTTCACTACACAAATATCTTGGAACACATGTGTTGGGAATCTTGGAAGGAAATTTTGCAACCCCTTTCACTATAATAAGGTATATGTTCGGAGGTAAACCGGGTTAACCTCTAATTAATAGGTTCTAATAGATTTTGTGGCATCTATCCAACCATTTTGTACATGTGTGACTCACTTAAGAGCCTAGTTGACCACATTGGCTCCTTAGGGATATTCACCCAATCCAGACTATCATCAACACACCTCGCCCGAGCTTGGCTAGATATAAAATGGAACTTTGGTTCACATCTTGTTTATATACTAATTGGAAGGATTACTAGTTTAAGGTCGTTCTCTAAGGAAGAAGCGCATTCCCTGGACAGGCCTTTCTAAAAAGTATAAAGGTGTTTAATCTAACAGATTGAGCAAGCGCACCAAAAACTCAAGACACAAGGTTAATTGCTTAAACCCCAAAGTTGAAATGTGAACTAAGTTAAACCACCATACAAGCACAAGTGTTCAGTTTTAAGCCAAAAAGTAGGTGTCGATTGCTTGTTCAGTTTTAATTCCCAAATTTGAAATTTTCATTTGCTTTGTTCAATTCTTAACCTCCGCGTCAATTTTAAAGCACCAAAGTGTAAATGTGAGGTTCAAGATGATTGCATGCAATTTTTCTTTTAAGCACCAAATTGAAAGTGAATTGATTTTAGGTTTGCTTTGTTAAGACAAGTTAGTACCACAAAAATACTTACAAATGAGAGTATGTGCAATTTTGAAATAAAGAAATGATTGATACTCACAACAACTTACCCTTCTCTGTTCTCGGTGATTTGTCTAGTCCTGCATAGAAAACTAGAAAATGTCAGATTAAAAATAGATAGATAGAGGATTTGGATCTGATAAGTAATATTTCTGGTGATTGCGATAAAGCAATGGCAATTGTGGCAAAGAACAATCAGTTGCGGCAAGATTTTGGCGATTGTGGCAAAGTACTTCTGATTGCGGTAAAGCACAATTGATTGCGGCATAGAATGGACAATTGCGGCAGTCTGTGAGCGATTGCAATAAAATGATGACAATTGCGGCATCGATCAGACAATTGTGGTACAAAGCCAGAAACTGACTTGTGAATAGAACAAAAAAAAATTGCGAAACCCTTTCAACAATTGCGGTAATAAACTAGACAATTGCGACAAAATTCCATCAATTGCAGTAAAGCACCAACGATTGCAAAATTACACAGATATCAAGAAAAAGCATAGAAAAGAATTCTGAAACTGTATGACAATGGCTAAAAATATTTGTCTGTTGTATGCAAGGGATATTCAGGTTGTTTGATTCATGTCAGGTTCACCAAAATGTACACAATGGGATCGAATTCATGCAACACTCAATAAAGAGGGTTAGTAGCACCGATTTGCAATGGGTAAATCAAATGGAAACAACTACTAAAAGTGAAATTGTGAATCAATAAAATGTACAAGCAAATAAGAGAAGACAAATAAATGCAAACCCAATCGCTTAAAGCTTCTATTGTCTTTCTCTACTCCTTCTGAAATGTTGTTTGTGATGCTTAGTATTGGTGTGGGCAGCGTCTATGACTTGGGAGCATCGATAATTTGATAATTGAATGTGTGTGTGTGTGTGTATGTGTGATCGCAAGATGGCTTGAATGCTAGAACTAATCTGACAGAGTAATGATACATGTGAGCTTGAAATCCTGAATCCTTAAAATGGTTATGAAGGGTTTGTTATATAGGAATTGAGAATGAGATGAATGATTGAGGTCAATCCCAGAAATAGGAAGATGAACGGTGGAGATCAAAAGGAACTCAAGAAGCCATTAGTAAATTCCACCTCTTCAACTGGCAGAGAGGAGATAGATTTTGGTTAACTGAAGAGCTGATTTTGAGTTACCTTTTAGAAATGAAGAGGTGGGTGGAGTTACCTATGTAAACTAGAGAGATGGGTGGAGTAACCCATGTGAATTGATTGGGAGTTATCTCTTTGAAGATAAATGAATATTTAATTCATTTTTTAAAATTAAAGTTTTCAACATGTGAGTTAATTGAATTATTTTTTCTTTAGAATTGCTTTATTGAATGAAATCAAATTAATTTAATTGGAAGAATTTAATTAGTAAATTTTAAATATTTCAATTTAAACTATAGGAAATTGAATTTAATTAATTAATTAATGGTAATTAATCAATTAAGGTTAATTAATTAAATAAAATTAATTATATAATTAATTTTGGGAATTTGATTAGATGATTTGGGGAATGAATTTAGAAGAAAATGGATTATTAAAAAATGAGTAATTAATAGATGAAAATTAGTGTTTTTAATGTCAAGTCACAAGTCTGTCCATTTTAGGGTGTCTACACTCCCACTTTTCATCAACAATGACAAGGAATAAAAAATACATACCATAGTTACATTCTGTCAAAGACATCCTTGAAGTTTGTCTTTGTTGAATCCAATGAATTTTCCCATGATTGTGTTAAGTGCTCCATAGATATAATATGTCCATGTATTACTGATGCTAACCCTTCCATATCATTCAAACTACTTATCTCAAGTAGACTTAGTGTGGTTTCTTCATCTCTCACATTCTTTTGCAAAAGATCTATGGTGGGAGCTAAGTAGGTCTGCAACTCCATAAGTGTTATAATTATTTTAGCTTGCTCTACTTGCAATTGCTTCACTTTGTGAGTAATCATTTTGGCCTTAGCACTTTATTATGATCATGAACTAGTTAGGAATCAAACTTTTCAACTAAAGCATTAAGCTCATGTTGAGATTCCTCTCTCTTCTTCTCCATATATTTGTAAAAGATGTAAACTGGGACACTTCTACAAGAAGTTGTCCTACCCCTGTAGGATTACCTTCACTTTTTTCACTAGAACTGCAAGTGACTCTTTGTCTACTAATATAATCTCTTTCAACTTGTTAGTTTTTTTCTTCCAATACTCTTTCATTTCTAAGTGCATTGGTGCATTATCCAAGTTAGGTACTTAACCATAAACAACTTTGACCAAAATACCCAGCTGATCAATAGGTTTGTCATGTTTATCATATGCCACATCAGGTACTAGATTACTAATGATATTCCTTTCCCCTTTTAGTAATCTAACCTTCTTCTTCTTTCCCATTAATCTGTCTATTTCTGCTTTCTCTTTAAGCTCCTCAGACATCTTCATCATCTCCTTAGGACTCATCTTTGTAATGTCAATATTTGCTTGGATTTCTTTATCTTTAGGTTCTTCTTCATCTCCTTCCTCGGAACAATCTGAATTATTTGTTTTACTCTTCTTCTATGTGATAGCTTCACCAGTTAGGTATAATTTCCTCTTTGCTGAAAATAAATCTTCATAAATCATTTGTTCTTCACCTTTCAGTTTTGTTACTTCCTCTGCATTTTGTTCTTCTGGTGCATCAACCTCTGGTTGTGAATCACTGATTGAATCTACTCATAGATATCAGAAATAACATTGTCAATGACCTCTCTGGCCTCTTCAAATTTGGACTCTTGATCTTTTTCCTTCTCTTCTACCGATTTTTCCTTGGTTGTTGTCATATATTTCACTAATGTTGACCATTTTTCCATTGTCTCATCTCCTACTGATTGTGTTTGTCCAATAAGAATCCTTGAGACTTTGTTCCTTGTCTTGAATTCTCCTCTCATTGCTTCAAACATTATCTCTACATCCTCAGCTGATAATTAAGGTTTCAATAGTGAAATTTCTTTCTCTGTCATTACTCTATCAAAATTCAAAGTTTCTCTCCATATTTTGTCAACTGCCTTTTATAGTTCTTTAGGTATTGCCTTGTATAGCTCACTAGGTGATTTTGAAAAAGTATGCAGACTCTCTACAACTTCATCCTCTACCTTCTTCTTGTCTTAAGTAACACATGTATCAAATAACTTAACCACACTAGTCATTCTTCCATTCTCCTTAACATCATGAACTATGCTATCAATTGTAATAGCATCATCAACCTTTACAGATTTCACAGTAGGTTTTCCTACTACAGAGGACTTCTTACACTAGCTCTTAGTTCCTTTTGTTCCTTTTCAAACCCAATTTAAACTTCTCTTTCTTCATCCTTATCTTTACTTTCCTTCTTTTATTTATACTCTTTATAGCTAGATGTCTTCATTTTCTTTCTTCTGTAGGTTTTCTAAATAGTCATTGGTGACTCTTTTTGTGGCTTAGTCATAGTAGGAGTAGTAGTAGATTGAGTTTGTTTTAGTGTTGAACTCCTAGTGACTCTTAGAGGTGTGAATTATTCAAATTCAACCTCATATTTCTTGCCTTTAGAAACTACACATGTTCCTTCCTTCTCACTTTCCATTTTCTTTCTAAGTTTATTCATTATCTCTTGTGGAATGCCACTCATTTTGGCTAGATTGTTGGTGCAGGAGCACCTAGGGTAACCACTAAACCCTAGAAGTTTTGGCTTGTAACTGAACTTAACCAAGCTAGTGTGTGTGTTTAATTTGGACCTTAGTAGGTCTTTTAAGGTGTGTTACTAGGTTGGATGGATAGTTAGTGTCTAATCCAACCTAGTCTAGTTAGGTTACTTTAATGCATAGTTTGGTCTAAATAGGAAAATATGGTCTAAATATGTCCTAGACCTCAGCACAGAAAGAAAGATGTTTTTATAGGATTTTGTGATGTTGGTTCATTTAACCCTATGGGTTAGAGGCCCTAAAAGATAGGATTGAGGCATAAATGCAAAGATGCTCAAAAGTTGTCATGACAACATTTGCAGCTTTTTGAAAATGTTGCATGAAACTCGACAACATTGGGTTCCCCTCATTGTAGGAGTGGGAAATTAATGGATAATGCCTAGAAACATGGAAGAAGCATCTTAAGGATTTATGTGGCTCATTTCCCAAGGAGGAGGATATTGTAAGAAATTTTTTGAATAGTCAGAAGCTCTGTAATTTTGTCTTGTTAGCAATATTCGAGCATTTTGAGTTACAAATAATTTAGATGGATTGAATTGATCGATGTAATGTTAGATTTGTGTTGAGTAGATAGATACAAGACTTTTTCATTCATTGTGAAAGTACTGTAGAGTTAGTTTAGGAGCATTAATTGAAACTTATGATATCCTCCATGCCTGTCACGATCAGCCATCTGGCGGACAATTTGCACTCTTCAATATCAAATATCATTGATTAGACTTATTTATAAATAATTTCTAATTTAGATGTAACTCATTATATCACAATATTTTATTTAAAAACAAAAGGATTATATTTTTATAACTTAATTATTTCAGAATAAATTTGTAAAGAAACCTAACTAAAGTGAAAGTACTCTATATTTAGATCGGGATTAGGATTTAGGGAGTTTGCTAGTTTAGTTTAGAGTAGTTTGTGTTTCCATGGCTCCCCCATGAAATCTAACCGTGGGAATCTCCTAAGGGTAGATGAATGTTTTAGGGGAGCCTATCTATAGTGTATATATGCAAGGAGAGGTCCTGAAGGGTCAAGCTACTATTTTTAGAGTTATGCCCTAGGCAAACAATGTATGTCTGGTTAGGGGTGTAATACAGTAAGAATCAAGTGCCATTGCAAAGGAGTGTGTGAGGGAAATAAACCAAGTGTGGTTATAGGAGCCTTAGGGTCTAATTGATGCCTTCCTATGAGACTAGATCCTATACAATCCATCTTGATGCATTTTTAGCAAGAAATCAGTGTGTCACTGTCAATGCTTGAAAATAGGCCTAAAAGACCTACATTTCAGGACAGTAGTGTACAGATGGTTTGAGGAGCTAAAAACTTGAAAAAATTTAAGGTCTTGGAAAAGGGTATCCGAGTCCTAAGTTAGTTTTTAGGATTGTGTGGAATGTTTTGATAAGAAACTAGAAAAACCCTCTGGATAGGGCTAATAGGGCTACTAGGCCTAATAGGTTCAAAAGCATTGTGAAGGTGGAACTTGATCACTTTGGAATAGAAGACCCATTCAAATGGGATTCAAAAGATGTCAAATGGATGTATTGAAGGTGGACATGTCCTTTGTAGCACTTGTATGGATGTTTGGTAATAATTGAGCTTGGAATCATCCAAGGAAGCATAGAGGTAAAGAGCACTTTCAATGGTGGAAAACTTTCAAGATTGGGCACAAAGCAAGTAACTCAGAGTGTGGAGTTGGAATAGAATTGGAGTGTGAAGACTCAAGGATTTGGTGGATTCTAGAAGAGAATTAGGATCCTAGTTGGAATAGGGAAAGTTAAGACATTAGTTGAGTGAGTGCAATCCAATCTTGGAACTCTTCCATCAGATTGGTATCAAAGCATATTTTGATCAAGCTTGTGGTTAATGTTTCAACCAACTGAATCGGTAGGAGAATAAACAATGGTGACTAATGCTGAGCTAGCCAAGAAAGTAGATGAAAAAGAAGTGGAGAATACAATAATCCGAGATAGATTGGATCAATTGGAGCAAAAAGTGGATGAAGTTGATGTGAAAGTAGATGAAGGACAAAGTTGAAGGGAAAGGCAAAGATATTGCCATTGAAGATGAAGTCCCTAAATCTTACCATGTCCTTTAACAAGAACCATTCCTAAAAGCCCTAAAGGCTATGAATGTAAAATCATTGGAAGGAGTTCCCATTTTCAATAGAAAAATGGGACCATAGGTAGTCCTTGATTGGATAGAAGGACTAGAAAATCATTTTGAGTGTGATGGTATCACTGAGGCTCAAAAGGTGAAAGTTGCAAAAGCAAGACTGAGAGGGTCTACTCTCACTTGGTGGAAATTCATCCAAGATGAGAGAGAGAAGGAAGGGAAAAGGCCCATTGCTTCATGGAAGGCTATCCTAGCAAGAGTCAGAGATGTTCACATCCCTGAGGATTATGAAATCCAATTGCACAAAAGAAGACAGGGTCTAAGGCAAAAGGACCTAGATGTCAACTCATACACTAAATAATTTTAGAGACTTTGTATGAGGTCAAGAGTAGCAGAGGATGAGAAGGTGGAGGTATCAAGGTACCTTAATGGACTTAAATGGACCATTCAAGATGAGATGAGTCTTTTGACTCTAGAAATAGTTCAAAAATGCCACCAAATTGCTATCAAGGTGGAAGACAAGTTGAAGAAGAAACAAGATTCAAGCACTTCAAGAGGAAGGGATAGAGGAAGAGACACTAGAGGACAAATAAGTGGTTATGGTGGAAGAAACTCTGAATCTAAAGGATAAGCAAAGACTAAGCTCACTAAAAAACATGAAGGAAACTTCAATAGAGGAAGTTGAAGTAGAGGGAGGCACTCTAATAATAGAGGAAGAGGTAGTAGTCAAGGAAGAGGCAGCTATTTTGCCAATATGAAGTGTCATCACTGTAATCAGTTAGGACATCTGGCATATAGGTGTCCAGAGAAGGGAAGTACCTCTCAAGGAGGTGAATAAAGAGTGAACTATGTCCATGAGGAGACAAGTGGTGGAAACAAGAACCCTAAAGTACCAATAGAATCAGAGGAGGGAGAGAATATCATGATGACAAGAACTCTAATCAAAGAGCTAGTGAAGGAAGAACTCATTCAAAGGAGATCATTGTTTAGAGTAAAGTGTAAGATGATGGGAAAAGTGTGTAGAGTCATCATAGACTTAGGGTCAACTAACAACATAGTGTCAAAGGAGGCAGTCAGTAAGTTGAAAATGACAAGGATACCCCACACCAGTCCCTACAAAGTCACTTGGCTAAACAAAGGACAACATGTCCTTGTGAATGAGCAACCTTGGCTAGAATTATCAATTGGGAGATATAAGGATAAATTTGTATGTAATGTCCTACCTATGGATGCATGTCACTTTCTCCTAGGCATACCATGGAAATTTGATAGGAAGGCCATGCATGATGGAGTGAAAAATTCATAGTTTTTCAAGAAGGACAATGTGACATATAAAATCCAGTCATTGTTGGAGGATGTAGAATTGAAGACAACTGGTCCCAATGTTATCATGGTGAGTGAAAAAGAGTTCTTAGATACTTTAGAAGAAGGAGAAGGAGTTGTATTTGCACTGGTGTTAAATCCAAAGGAAGTTATAGATAACACAGAGAAGAGGACAAAGCTACCAAAGGAAGTCCAAGAGATGTTAGAGAAGTATGAAGGAATAGTGAGTGATGGAAAACCATCAACCCTACCCCCTAAGAGGTATGTAAGCCATCAGATAGACCTAATACTAGGAGCTACCCTACCCAATAAGGCAGCCTATAAAATGACTCCTCAACAGAATGAGGAAATTGCTAGACAAATCCAAGAGCTCCTCGAACAAGGCCTTATAAGAAAGAGCATTAGCCCTTATGTTGTGCCCACTGTCCTAGAACCTAAAAAGGGAGGAACTTGGAGGTTATGTATAGACTCTGGAGCAATCAATAGGATCACCATTAGGTATAGGTTCCCCATCCCTAGGATAGAAGACGTAATGGACTATCTAAGAGGAGCAAGGTACTTTACAAATATAGACCTAAAGAGTAGCTATCATCAGATTAGGGTAAATGAAGGGGATGAGTGAAAAAAACTTTCAAAACTACAGAAGGACTGTATGAGTGGCTTGTCATGCCATCTAGGTTTTCAAATGCCCCATCAACATTCATTAGGTTGATGAATGAGGTACTTAAATATTACAATGGAAATTTTGTAGTGGTCTACTTAGATGATATACACAACTATAGTAAGACAAGGGAAGAGCACCTCAAACACCTTGAACTGGTTTTTAAGATGTTGTAGGAGGAGAAGTTGATGATCAACTTAGAAAAGTGTGAGTTAGTCAAGATAGATTTCGTGTACCTTGGTTTTGTGCTATCTCAAGGTAACTTAAAGATGGATCCTAGCAAAGTGGAGGTCATCATCAAATGGCCTACTCCAAGAACAAGCACTAAGGTAAGAAGTTTTCATGGCCTAGCATAGTACTATAGAAAGTTTATTAAGCAATTTAGTGCAATTTGTGCTCCTATGTTGGACACTATTAAAGGAGGCATGAAGACTAAATTTGCATGGAATGAACAAGCTGACCATGGTTTTGAATTGTTAAAGAAAAAGATTGCTACACAACCTATTTTGGTTTTTCCAAGCTTTGAAAAGTTATTTATAGTGGAGTGTGATGCCAGCAATGTGGCAATTAGAGTTGTCTTAAGCCAGGAGGGAAGACCAGTGGCATTCCATTCAAAGAAGTTGAGTGAAGCTAAGAAGAAGTATTCTTTTTATGACCTAGAGATGTATGCTCTAGTTCATGCACTGAGAAAGTGGAGGCACTATTTCCTTCCCAAAGAGTTCATAGTCTTTTCTGACAACCAAGCCTTAAGTTTCTTTAACTCCCAAGAGAAACTCAGTCATAAGCATATGAAGTGGGTTGAATACCTGCAAGCATACACATTAAATATCAAACACAAGAAGGGATTGCAGAACAAGGTTGCAGATGCCTTAAGTAGAAGAGCCCTTACTGTCCATGAGATCCAACTACGGAGCACGGGAAAAGACAACTTCAAAGATCTATATGGTGATGATGAAGACTTTGCAGACATCTATAAGGTATGTCAAGAACATCAAAGCCACTTTCATAGTAAATATTCTAAATATACTTTTCAAATTAATCTCCTATTCAAAGGAAGTCAACTATGTGTCCCTAAAGGGTCTATAAGGGAGAATTTGATTTAGGAGAAACACAATGGTGTATTGAGTGGTCATTTTGGGGTCAGTAAGACACAAGAACTTGTTCAAAGATTTTACTTTTGGCCAAATACAATGTTGATATTAGGAAATATGTGGAAAGTTGTATTATGTGTCAGAAGGCCAAGGGAACATCTTCTAATGCTAGCCTATACCAACCACTTCCTATCCCAACTAGACCATGGGAATGCTTGAGCATGGACTTTGTAGTTGGGTTGCCTAAGTCAAGACAGGGAATGGATAGTGTCTATGTAATAGTGGAAAGATTTAGTAAAATGGCTCACTTTGTGCCCTGCAAGACAACCAATGATGCCAGTAAAATAGCTTCTCTTTTCTTTAAAGAGGTAGTCAGAATACATGGATTTCCCTTGAGCATTGTGTCAAACAGAGACACCAAGTTTATGAGTCACTTTTAGAAGACTCTATGGCAAGATTTTGGCACCAACTTATCCTTTGGATCTACATACCATCCTCAGACTGATGGTCAAACAAAGGTAGTTAATAGGAGTCTTGGAAATCTCCTAAGATGATTAACAAAGGAGTATGTTCAGACATGGAACCAGCTCATAGGCCAAGCTAAATATGCTTACAATGACACTGTGAACAGGACTACTGGTAAGAGTCCTTTTGAAATTGTGTATGGTCTACACCCTAGAGGCATTTATGAACTCATAGAACTAAAGGATGGAGTTAAAGGGAGTGGATATGTTGAGGACTTTGCCTATGCTATGCAAGAGGTTCATGAAACAGTCAGGAAGACATTGATTGACAACAATAAGAAGATCAAGAGTAAGGTTTATGAAGGAAAAAGGGATGTTCAATTCTAGGTTGGGGATCTAGTGATGGTACATCTCAACAAGGCTATATTATAGAAAATAATCCCACACAAGTTACAGATGAGAAGAATTGGCCCCTGCACTATACTGGCCAAGTATGGAGAAAATGCTTACAAAGTGGAGTTACCAAAGAACAGTGGCTTGTCACCTATCTTTAACATTTCATACTTGATTCTATACAAGGGACCAATCCCTGATCTAGATCAAATATTCACTGAAGTCATCCAAGAGGTAGAAGAACTTCATTTTCCCTCTACACCAGTCAAGAAGGCAGACTGCATACTGGAATCCATAATTTACAAGAAAACTAGGAAGAAGGATTACAAAGAACACTTAGTGAAGTGGCAAGTAAAACTAGATGCAGATGCAACATGGATAAAGGAGTCAAAGTTCAAAAATTTGGGCATTGATCCTAACTTACTCAATCCAAGGATGGATTGAAATCTTTCACTTAGGGAGGATGGTGCAGGAGCACCTAGGCTAACCACTAAACCCTAGATGTTTTGGCTTGTAAATGACCTTAGCCAAGTCAGTGTGTGTGTTTAATTTGGACCTTATTAGGTCTTATAAGGTGTGTTACTAGGTGGATGGATAGTTAGTGTCTAATCCAACCTAGTCTAGTTAGGTTACTTTAATGCATAGTTTTGGTCTAAATGGGGAAATATGGTCTAAATGTGTCCTAGACCTTAGCATAGAAAGAAAGATGATTTTATAGGATTTTATGATGTTGGTTCATCGAACCCTATGGGTTAGAGGCTCTAAAACATAGGATTGAGGGATAAATGCAAATATGCTCAAAAGTTGTCATGACAACATTTGCAACTTTTTTTGCAAATGTTGCATGCAACTCGATAATATTGGATTCCCCTCATTGTAGGAGTGGTAAATTAATGGATAATTCCTATAAATATGGAATAATAATATTAATTATGTATGTGTCTCATTTCCTGAGGAGGATGAGACTGTAAGCAAGTTTTTGAATAGTAAGAAGCTCTACAATTCTGTCTTGTTAGCAATATTTGAGCATTTTGAGTTAAAGAGAATTTAGATGGATTGAACCAATCGATGTAATGTTATATTTGTGTTGATTAAGTAGATACAAGACTTTTTAATTCATTTTTTAAGTAATGTAGAGTTATTTTAGTAGCATTAATAAATTGATTATGATTTAGGGAGTCTGCTGGTTCAGTTTAGAGTAGTTTGTGTTTCCATGGCTCCCCCATGAAATATAATCGTGGGAATCTCCTAAGGGTAGATTAATATTTTAGGGGAGAATATTTATAGTGTATATATTCAAGGAGAGGTCCTGAAGAGTTGAGCTACTATTTTTAGATTTATGCCCTAGGCGAACAATGTATGTCCGGTTAGGGGTGTAACATAGTAAGAATCAAGTGCCATTGCAAAGGAGTGTGTGAGGGAAAGAAACCAAGTGTGGTTCCAAGAGACTTAGGTTATAATTTATCCCTTCCTATGATCCTAGATCCTATCCAATCCATCTTGATACATTTTTAGCAAGAAATCAGTGTGTCATTGTCAATGCTTGAAAATAGGCCTAAAAGACCTACATTTCAGGAAAGTAGTGTACGGATGGTTTGAGGAGATAAAAACTTGAAAATATTTAAGGTCTTGGAAAATGGTATCTGATTCCTAAGTTATTTTTTAGGTTTGTGTGGAATTTTTTGACAAGAAACCAAAAAAACCCTCTGGATAGGGCTAATAGGGCTACTAGGCCTAATAGGTTCAAAAGCATTGTGAAGGTGGAACTCAATCACTTTGGAATAGAAGACCCATTAAAATGGGATTCAAAAGATCTCAAATGGATTTCTTGAAGGTGGACATGTCCTTTTTAGCACTTGTATGGATTTTTGGGAAGAATTAATCTTGGAATCATCCAAGGAAGTATAGAGGTAAAGAGCACTTTCAATGGTGGAAAACTTTCAAGATTGGGCACAAAGCAACTAACTTAGAGTGTGGAGTTGGAATAGACTTGGGGTGTTAATACTCAAGGATTTTGTGTATTATAGAAGGGAATTAGGATCCTAGGTGGACTAGGGAAAGTTAAGACCTTAGTTGAGTGAGTGCAATCCAATCTTGGAACTCTTCCATCAATTGTCAACTTATTTCCTTACTTTTCTTTGGATTATCAGTGCCTTTAGTTCACTAAAAATATTCAATGATGACTCCTCATATGTTCCAAATATAGGTTTAGAATCAATAGGTTTTGACAAAAGTACATCAACATGTAATGTAACTAAGTTACCATCTGCTTCATAACCCATAGCTGGTACCCAAGAAGTTCTAGACTGAGCTGCTCGCAACATACATGTATCTGTATCTACTATAAATAAAATATATTATTGTACTTTTCATCTATAATGTTTGGGGTTCTCTCTCTTAAGTGCATTTTTCCTTGAAAATATTTAAAGTATCCCCACATGACAATATTTAAATTGTCTCCTAATGTCCTTATGCATTGCTTAATTTGCATAACTACCAACTGATCTTTTAACCATGTAATAGGACCTATTCCTGGAAACTGATTCTACAGATAGAAAAATATACATACTATAATTGAACCATATTTGAATGATTTCTTCTTGTCTTTCTTAATCTTCTCCATGTTCATGAAGAATTGGCTCCTCAACATCTCACATAAGTCATACTTTGCATCCTCTTTCATCATTCTACATGCAGCATGAATTGCTCCACTAGGTACATTGTTTAATTAACTAGACTGGTACACTTTTTACCTAACCACCATGAAATAAAATATCACTTCTTTGTCTTCAATGTCTCTAATAGTTATTTCTCAATGATCTTTGTTGGATTTGGTCAAGCGTGTAACCAAATTAGCAGCAATAGTCTGCAGAGTTGGTGCCTCACCGGTTGCACAAAATCCAATAACATAATTGATTAATTCCTTTATGATCTTTTGAGGTCTGTCAAACCAAAAAAATTGATCATGGACTCTGCTCAGCACAAATCTAATCCAATTTGGATGAAAATCATCAAGAATCTTGGCTGCATAGTTAAAGCCTTTAAGCATCAAATGCATGTGCTCATCCTTCAACTTTACATCATCGATTAGGGTCATGAATTCATCATAGATTTCATCAGCTCTAAGATCTTCCATCTTAAACTATATAGATGAATGAATGTATTATGTTAGCAGTACACCATAGGGTGTTGATGATAGGGAACCCATAGGATGATTCTCATTGGCCTTAAATAGATGCAGCTTGAATACAGGTCTTGGTTTATCCACAACATCGATCATCACAGGAGTATCCATAATGACAACAATTAGCTCTTAGTCATAACACTCCTATAGAATCTTCAATCAATAAATAATAACCTTACTTTCACCGATAGGTTTTCTTCGACAACTAATACAATTCACTGCTCGAAATCTCAAGTAGCACATAAGAAATTCTCATGATCACTTTAGAATGTTTACAATTTCTCTTCAGTAAACTCGTAAGACTATAAAGTAACAAAAGAGTTTACTATTTCATCTTTATATCATTGAGAATGTAATTTTTTCTTTCAACAATCACATAGTGCTTTTCACCGATCACAATGATTATAACATAACAACCATTCTATGCACACACAAAACCAAATATAGCAATTTATCTCCACTGACATTATTAAATAAAAAATAGGCATCTCTATATGTATATTAATCTTACCACTCATTCACTAATAGGGGTATTTGAGGATTTTTCCTTTTAGTGATCCCCCTAAGTCATATCAAACTTAGTTCACTGGTGGATTCTCCACATTTCCTGAATCCTTGAGCTCTCAGTCAATTCTGAATTTTTCAATTCACATTTCTTCTCCCATGTCTTCTTCATTTCACTTTTTACTTCTTCAACATAAAAAATTCTCTTGCCTTTATCATTTGCATTTATGTTCACCGATTGGCCACTAGTATTATTTATTTCTTTGTATGACGTAGCATGATGACCAAATTTATTACATATATAACAAGTGATACCTATTTGATTCCAAGGTCCAAGATTTCCTCTAGCTGACCTTAATCTACAATTCACAACCATATGTCCATTATTGTGACAATAGAACATGTAACATCTAACCAGTTACCCTGATTATTAGGTCTCTAACTGTTATAATCATATGACCATTAACTGTTGATTCTTTCTTTGCACTCATTAACTTTTCCAAACTTATTGAAGTAAAAAAAATTTCCTTGGAATTCATTATATCTAGCATAGTAGTTATCATCTCTACCATAGGAATTATCTGATCTAGCAATGGGACCTCTAGGTATAACATTACGACCAATAGGTTTAAACCAACATACATTAGAAATATGACCTTCCTTATGACAATTAAAACATACCGGTCTATACCTTCTCTTACCAATGTTATTGTTCACCTTGGGTGTTGATTTTTCTTCTGCATTGATGTCCTTAGTGCTAGATGATTCTCCGGCTTCAAAGTTTGAAAAACCTAGACCTTGTTTATTTGCATTCCTCCTATGACTAGAAAGTTGTTCATCAAGTGTAGCAGAACTTTTATTGAATTTATCTAGTATATCATTTGCAGCTTTAAGCTCTTCTTTCATATTCTCATTCTCTTTCCTCAACCCCTTATTCTATGTTAAGATATCAGTATTTTCTTCATTTGTGTCATGTAAGTATTCATTAATTACAATAACTTCTTGCACTGATATGAATAGTTACTCCAACATATTTGTTAGGGTTTCATCTTTAGCCTTTAGGAAAGATTCAACAATTTTCTTTACATCCTCTACTACTCTTATTCCTTAAAGATCTTCACACATCCTGACTTTCAAGCTCTCTTTTTAGATTTCCACCTCTTCTTTAAGTCCATTGTTCTTATCCAATAGATCTACAATTACTTCCTCAGATTCTTCAAACACGCTACCTTCAGATAACTGCTCAATCTAATCTTGGCTTTCCATCAGTTTCTCAGTGAGTTCTCTTCTTTTCCAAGGGAGTACTTCAACTTTTCCTTAAGTTCATTAATTATTTGTTTGCATCCTCTAGATGCTTCTCATACCTATAACTCTCTATGTTGGTTTTAAGGGATATTTTCCTCAAGTGATTAAGCTTAATATCAAGAGAAATAGAGCTCTGATACCAATTTTTATAATGCACAAGCACTAAGAGGGAGGGTGAATCAGTGTAAACAAGCACTTAAGAAATTTCAGCACCAATCTAACAAAGCTAATCAACAACTTCCAAAAAATGAAATATGCAACAGATAATATCAAATTGAAGTAAACAAAATCAAGCATCCATAAAAGAATCACATATGACACAAAGATTTTGCATGTGGAAACCCTTGTTAAAGGGAAAAAACATGATGGGGATGACACCCAAAAATCACCTTACTGCGATAAAAATGTTTTCCCTATTAAGAGCTACAATACCCTTTCTAGGGTTCACCCTATCAAAAGTGACTAGTACCTTGTTAGAAGTACCAAAATACTTGTTAGAGTCTACCTAATTAGAGTATTTCAACCTTTTGTTAAGAAGTTACCCTGTTAAAGGATTTATAATAAAGACCTGTTAGGATCTACCTTGTTAGGGGATTTAACCTACTACAACTGTTAGGAAATAACAACAATGGTGATCTATAGAAAAGCAATGCTTGCTTATCATATCATCTATTTTCCTTTACTTACTGACACATTACTGATCTCTTCTACTTCAATATCTAATCAATTCACTTGAAAATACAATCACAAACTAAAATCACATGATTTACATCTCTTTATATCATGTGTTCTTAAGTGGCTTAAGACCTAAAAACTTTCCATCAAAGTCAGCACAAAATATTTAATCTTCCTTGAAATCAATGTCAATCATACCTAATATGTCATCCCCATATGTAATATACATTTCCATAAACAATCATCAACCTCAGAACCACCGCCTTAACTAATTTATCATGAAATTTTGATCGGTGACTCAATAGGTACACTATCTTCCACATCAAAAACATAATTCACTTGAAACATCAAATTAGTTGTTGTGGTCATAACCATATATTCCTCATACCATATGAATGTCTCCTTTATGATTACATCATCATATTTTCTCTGCAACTTGACTGCTACCAGTTTAACTGACTATGAATTGTTCTTGCTAAACACCTCTTGTACACCGATCAACACAGTTAATTGTTCTTCCCTTCATCGATCATATACAAATTTTGTTGGCCACTCTAATCATATTATCTGAACATTTTTACAATAATGACAACCAATTATGTATCTTCAAATGACTGATCTTCAAATCTCCTCCAAAAACTACCATAATGCCAACAAGATATTCTAGGCTCAACTTTTTTCATCAAACATTAATTTGTCTCTACCATGAAGTATAGTTATCTTTATAATTCTCCAAAATGGATTTAGGGATCCTTTCCATCTGTTATATTTTTCATTGGAAATCCTTAAAGAAACCCCATAGAGTACTCTTCATTGATTTGTTGTCAAGAATGTAGAGAAACTACCTAATATGAACATCGACAGGTTTGTCTTTAGACCACTAAATGCTTCCAACACCAGGGACCTCTTCCATGGAGTAGAAAAATAGACATAAGATCAAGGTACCATATTTGAAAATTTTATTTCTATCCTTCTTGATCTTATCAAGGTTCTGCAACAACTAAACTCTCAAAACCTCACACCAGTCATAATTCCCATCTTCCTTTACCATCCTATATGCTGAGTATATGACAGTGCTAGATACAAAATTGTCTCTACTACAGTGCTAGATTTTGTAACCTATGACCATAGCTACAAATCTCACATTTGGTTGAATGATATCATTTAGGGCCATTGCCCAATTATCCCACTGAGATCCAGTAACTTTAGTAACAAGATTTTTCTTGATATACTTTAGTGCAAGGACCTCATCAGATGCATTAAGACCATTAATTATCTTAAGAACCTCCTTAGTAATCTTTTATGGTTTATCCAGCCACATGAATTAGCATGTATTATGCTAAGCACATACCTAACCCACTCATTCTCATCAAATATAGGTAATTTCATGACTTGAGTTAGGTTTTTCTCCTCAAGAACCTTAAATTCATCTTTCATCTTAGAATTTGTAGATAACTCAAGATGAATATAACTTATGAATCTGATAGTCACCCAATTCTTCCAAATTAATAAATATTAGCCCTAATATCTTCTACATGTAACACACCATATAATACTATCAAGAATGTCCCTTTTGGATAATCCTCCATTTATTTTTAAGGATCTTTCTTGAATTTAGGTCTAGGTCGCTTAGTTATATCAACTATATAAGGTTATCCATGGTTGAAAGTGAAAGATCTCAAAACACCGTAGTAAAATACCTCTTTTCGATGAACTAGGGTTTGATCACCAAATCAACTCCAACACCTTTGATCACACTAAAATAAAATTCAAGAGATATTCAAATGCTTCTTCTTAACGTGAAAAATTATGAATGAAGTGATGAAATGCATTTTTGACCTTTCTCACATCTAAATTTTAGATGTAATTAATGCTTTGTACCCTAACTCCATTTGATGTTCAATTTCCAAACTGAGATGCAAAAATATTTTTGTGAACCTCTCAAATCTACACAAATTCCTTTGGAGTTGCTTCAAACATGTTTGTAACACCTTGATACATATGAATCTAACATTTGCATCTAGGTATGAACTCACATTAAGGGTTTTAATGAATTTTTCATGAAAGCTCTCCCAAGGCCAAAGGCCTTAGATTAATTTCTTGAAGAATGTTTTGCACTAGATTTAGGTGCAGACTCATGGTTTGCATTGCTATCACCTTTCTTTACCCATGTCTTTTTCATCTCCTTCCTAATCTCATCTACATCAACTTTTTTTTTTCCTTGTCATTATTCTGCATATTATTGGTATTCACCAGACCTCTCTTATTCATGTTTACATTTCTGATTCTACAAAAAATTTCAATGTGTCAAGGATTATTGTATTTGAATCACACCACATTTTATTGACCATACCTATAATTCACTTGGTTTCCTCTTGATCTGCATTACTTAGCTAAGTGTCCAAATTTGTTGCAAGTAAAACATCTAACATTCCCTTTATTAGGAGTATTGTTCATCTTTCATTCACTTGATTTATAACCATACTTGTTGCATCTAAAGCATTGACCAAAAAGTATGTATTATTCATCCTATTTCTACATTATGCATCCCTACGACCAAATGTATTGCAGACAAAGCATCTAACATTAAGATTTTGAGCATTAGGTTGTCTTACCGGAGACCTCTTAGGTTTGTTATTTTGATTTTCTAATAAGGGATTGCTTTGACTAGATCTAGAACTTTTACCTTTCTCAAATAAAATACCTTGTATGTCACCTTTCATCTTTTGACTTTTAAGCACGGTATCAATCTTAACTGAGCTATTCATGAATTTATCCTTGTAAATTCATTTGCAGTAGCAAGTTTATTCTCAAGAGCTTCAATCTCCTTTCTAAGTTTTCCATCATTGTGTCTAACTTTCTAAATAAGATATGTTAGTATTTAAAATCACTGAGAGGGGGGTGAATCAGTGTAACCAAGTACTTAATAATTTTCACCACCTATCTAATAAAGTTAATCAATGACTTCCAAATAATGAAACACACAGCTGATGATATCAAATAGAATTAAATAACATCAAACATCCACATAATAAACACACATAACATAGATTTTTCATGTGAAAACCCTTGTAAGAGGGAGAAAACCACAGTGGGGATGACACCCACAAGCCCACTACTGCAATAAATGAGTTTGTCATGTTAGGAGCTACAAATACCCTTTCTGAGGGTTCACCCTATTAGGAGTGACTAATACATAGTTAGGAGTATAATCAAATCAGTTATGATCTACCTTTCTAGAGGATTTCAAAACTCCAATAAATAAGTTACCTTGTTAAAGGATTTACAATAAGAACATGTTAGGGTTCACCCGGTTAAGGGATTTTGCTTGCTGCAACTGCTAGGGAACAACAAGATGAATGATTTGGAAGTAGCACTACTTGTCTATCAGATCCAATCTATTCTCTTCTTTTTGATACTGCACTAATCTATACTCCTTCAAACTCTAATCGCTCCACTTGAAAATATGGCCGCAACCCTAAATGAAAATTATTTAGATCATCTTAAATAGTGTTATCTTTAGGTCACTTAAAACCTAGAAACTTTCCATCATAGTCAGCACAAAGTATTGACCAACCAAATCGATATTAGTGAGAACAATACCTAATATGTCAAAATAAAACATAATACCCATGTTTATGACCAATATTTGACCATAGATCCATTGCCTTAACCAATCTAATATGAAACTCTGATCAGTAAACCAATAGGTATATTATCTCCTTCACTAAGAACACAACTCACTCAAATCACTAGAATAATATTTGAAATCTGAATCATGGATTCCACTAACCATATAAAAAGTTCTTTTAAGATTGCAACATCTATACTATACTATAACTCTACCACTACCAACTTCTCTGATTGAAAATTGTTCTTCCTGTACACCAATCAATGCACTTAACTATTTATTCCATTACCGATCATGTAAAGATCTTATCGATCACTCCAATAATGATAACTAACAATGTTTCCATCAATGGCAACCAATTATGCATCCCTTATGACTGCTCCTCATAAGAACTCAAAAACTACCATAATGCCAACAATCTCCTCCTTCGGCATTAATGGAAAAAAACTCTATGAAAAAACATTTTGTCGTACACAACTCCTCCTAAGTTCATACTTCCTAGTTAAATTATTGTCATTGTACCCATACTCATACTCCCCATTTTTTCATACAATGACAAAGGTCCACAAATTGAAATGTGTACAAATATGACATACTAGGCTTAGAATTTGTCAAATACATCCTTGTAGTTTTCCTTTGTAGTCTCCAATGACATATCCCATGACTTTTTCAAATAGTTCATAGAAATGATTTGACCATGTAGATCAAATGCTAACTCCTCCATGCCATCTAGAGTGCTCAAGTCTGGTAACTCAATTAGAGCTTCTACATTTTTCAGATGTTATTGCATCACCACTACTGTGGGTGCTAGGTTTGTTTGTACTTCAACTAGTGTGATGACCCTCTTATCTTGTTCTGCTTGTAACTGCCTCACTTTGTGTGTACTCATTTTCACTTTGGAACTTTGTTCAGATGTACAGCTTGTGACAGGATCAAACTTTTCAACTAAGTTGTCAAGCTCCTTTTGGGCATCTTCTCTGTTCTTCTCCAAATCCTTGGTAAAATCTGAAAGTTTTGACACTTTGGTCAATAACTGACCTACCTCTTTTAGTATGTTCTTTGTCTTATCCACAAGTTTTGAAAGTGTCATCTTGTCTTTGTCTATATTCTCTATCAACTTCATTGTCCTTTTCTTCTCATACTGATTCTCAGCCAACTTTAATGGGGCATCCTCCAAGTCAGGTACTTATTCAAAGATGGCTTTGATCAATATGTCTAGTTGATCAATAGGACTATCATGTTTTTCATATTCCACATCAGGAACTAATTTACTAATTATGTTCCTGGTAGACTTTAGTACTCTAACCTTCCTCTTCTTGCCTTTTAGTTTGTCCTTTTCTGCTTTCACCTTAAGATTCTCAAATACTTTCCTCAACTCCCTAGGGATCATCATTTTTTATACCAATAAGTGCTTGAATTTCTTAATCTTATTGTTCACCTTCATCCTCTTCCTGAGAACTATTTAAATCATTTTTTCTATTCTTCTTCTTAGTGCTAGATTCACCGGTTAGATTTAGCTTCCTCTTTACTAAAAGTACCTCTTCATCACCCTTCTTATCTTCACTTTTTTGTTCTGTCATTTTTACTGCAGTATGTTCACTTGATGCATCTACTTGGGTTTAAATATCAATATTCTATATCTGGCTAGGTATATCATAGATAACATTATCTATTACATCTCTTATCTCTTCAATTCTTGACTCTTGACCTTGTCCTTTCTCTTCTACCGATTTATATGTTCTTTCTTTCTTAGGTTTCAATAACTTTTTCCATGTATACATTGTCTCATCTCTTACCACTTGTGTTTCTCCAATGAGAATCCTTGTTATTTTGTTCCTTGTCTATAATTTTGACCTCATAGCTTCAACCATTAACTTCACATCCTCAGTCGTTAATTCAGGTTGAAAATTTTCAAGTTCTTGTTCCATCATCTCTATGTCAATCTTCAGAGCTTTTCTCCATCTCTTATCTACTACTTTGTATAGTTCCTTTAGTATGGCCTTGTATAATTCACTTGGTGCTTTGCAAAATGCATGTAGACTCTCTACAACTGCATCCTCTATCTTCTTTTTACCATCACTATCAAATTTATCAAAGTGTTTCATCACATTTGTCATCCTTTCGTATCCCATAGCATCTTGGATTATGATATCAACAGTAATAGTTTCATTAGTCTTGACAGGTTTCTCAGCAGGATTCCCTACTACTGTGGACTTCTTCCCACTAGCTCTTAGCTCTTTTTGTTCCTTATCAAACTTAGTTTCAACTTCGTCTCCCTCAGCTTTATCCTTGCTCACTTTCTTTCCTTTTGACTCTTTATAGCCAGATGTTTTATCTTTCTTCCTTTTATAAGTTTTCTTAACAGTCACAGGCGACTTCTTTTGTGGCTTATTCATAATAGGATTAGTAGTAGATTGAGTTTGTTTTAGTACTGAACTCCTAGTGACTCTCTGAGATGTAATTTCTTCAACTTCAGCTTCAGCTTTATTGACTTCAACAACAGACGTGTCTACTTTCTCACTCTCCAATTTCTTCCTAAGTATAGTCACTATTTCTTGACTAATACCACTCATATTGGCTAAGTTATCAACTTGTTTCCTTATTCTCCTTTGGATTATTGGTGCCTTCAATTCACTGTGAATTTTCAGAGATGACTCCTCCAAAGTTCTAAACTTAGGTGTTAAAGTACCAATTGGTTTTTTCAATAGTACATCAGCGTGTAGAGTGACCAAATCACCATCTACCTCATATCCCATAGCTGGTACCCAAATGTCCTAGGTTGCACTGCTTGCAACATACATGTATTAGTATCTACTAGAAAACAAATATCATTTTTATAATTTTCAATAATAATAGTTGGGAATCTCTTTCTCGTGTGCATTTTATCTTGAAAATATTTTAAATATCCCCACATAATAGTATTAATTTTTTTTTGTAACGTTCTGATACATTGCTTGGTCTACCTTACTACCGGTTTGTCCCTGACCATGTGATTGGACCTATTCCAGGAAATTGATTCTGCAAGTAAAACAATATACATACTAGGAGTGATCCATATTTGAATTATTATTTCTTATCCTTCTTGATCCTTTCCATGTTTGCAAATAATTGGCTTCTTAACATCTCACATGGGTCATATTTGGCATCTTCCTTCACCATTCTGTAAGCAATATGAATTGCTCCACTAGGTACACTGTTCAACTGATTAGACTGGTATACTCTATACCCTACCACCATTGCATAAAACCTCACTTCATCATCTTTAATTTCTTTGATAGTCATAGTTCAATGATCTTGTTTGGATTTGGTCAAACGAGTAACCAAATTAGCAGCTATAGTTTGAAGATTTTGTGGCTCGTCGGTCGCGTTGAACCCATTAACCCTATTGATGGTCTCCTTTGTAATTGTGTGTGAATTTTCCAACCATATGAATTGATCATGGACTCTTCTCAATACATATATTATCCAATCTAGATGAAAATCATTAGGAATCTCGACCGCATATGTAAAACCTTTGTGCATCAGATGCATATGCTCATTCTTTAAACCTTTATCATTGCACAACTTAGTGAAATCATCATAGATCTTGTAAGCTCCAAGATCTTCTAGATTACACTGGATGAATTATCGAATATCTTGTGTCAAAAATACACTATAGGGTATCGAGGATAGGACACCCATTGGATTGTTCTTGTTTGCCTTCGAAGGATATAACTTGAATACGGGTCTCAGCTTATCAACAATGTCGACCAACACATGGGTATCTATAATGTCAAAAATCAACTCTCTGCAAAATATTTGCCACACAAGAAATAACCTTCAACTTTACTGATTAGTATTCTTCAATAAGTGAAATGATTCACTGCTCGAATTCATAATACTCAGACACACAACACACCTAATCGCTTTGAAATGTGAACGAGCACTCTAGTAAAAATTGTTAGAATGAAAAGTAACAAATGAGATTACTTTTCCACCTTTATATCATTAAGAATGTAAACATTATAAATAACGATCAAATAGTGGACTACATCGGTCACAAAGGTTAACCCATAACAATTGTTACATGCACACACAAAAGAAAATATAACACTTTATCTTTAATAACCATCATTCAAATCACAAGTAGGCATCTTATTCTGCATATAAATCTTATCGCTCATTTACTTATAGGTGTTGTTTAGGATTTTTTTTTAGTGCTCCCCCTAAGTCAATACTAGACTTAGTTCACTGATGGAGTATCCACATTTCCTAAAGTTGTGGAAATCTTAGTCAACTCGGAAGATTTCAATTCACCTTTCTTCACCCATGTCATTTTAATCTACTTCATTTTTGCTTCAGTGTCTACAATTTGTTTCCCTTTATCATTTTCAACCTTTTTCACTGGTTGATATATGGTATTCTTCTTTTCTCTGCATGTTCTAGCAAGATGACCAACTTTGTTACAAATGTAACAAGTCATACATGTTTGTCTAAAAGGACCACCATTTCCTCTAGCTAACCTTAATCTACAATTCATAGCCACATGTCCATATTCGTGACAAATAGAACAATGAATATTTGATTGGTTACCATGATTGATAGGTCTCTAACTGGTGTAATCATATGACCACTGGTTGTTTATTATGGCCCTGCACTCATCAGATCTATGTCCAAATTGTTTACAATAATAATAAACTCCATGGAATGCATTAGATTTAGCATTGTAGATATGAGTTCTACCATAGGAATTTCTTGATCTAGTAGCAGGACCTCTAGGTCTAACATTAGGACCAATAGGTTTAAACCAACATATGTTAATAACATGATATTCCTTGTGACAATTAAAACATACCAGTCTATACCTTCTCTTACCAATTTTATTGTTCATCTTGGGTTTTTATTTTGTCTCCTGCATTGGTTTCCTTAGTGCCAGATGATTCGCCAGCTTCAAAGTTTGAAAAACCTAAACATTGTTTCTATTCATTCCTCCTTTGACTTCCAAGTTGTTCATCAAGTTTTGTAGAACCCTTATTGAATTTATCTAGTATATCATGTGTAGCTTTAAGATTTTCTTTAAAATTCTCATTCTCTTTCCTCATTCCCTCATTATCTCTTACAATATTAGACTTTTCTTCATTTGAGTTGTGTAAGTGTTCATGCAATACAACAACCTCTTGCTCTGATCTGATTAGTTGCTTCAACATTACTATTAGGGTTTCATCTTTACCATTTAGGCATCTTCAACAGTTTTCTTGGTATCATCAACAACTCTTCTTCTTTAAGTCCATTATTTTTATCCATCAGATCAGAAATCGCTTCCTTAGATTCTTTAGATATACTACCTTTAGACAATTATTCAATGTAATATTGGATTTCACTCAATTTCTTAGTAAGTTCTCTTCTTTTTTCAAGGGGATTCCTCAGCTCATCCTTCCATTCATTCATTACTCTATTTACATCTTCAAGTTGATTCTCATACATGTATCTCTCCATGTTGGATTTTAGGGATCTTTTCCTCAAGTTCTTAAGCTTAATATCATCAGGAATAAAGATCTGATACCAATTATTAGTATTTAGAAGCACTAAGAGGGGGGTGAATCAATGTAACCAATTAATAATTTTCTCCACTGATCTAACAAAGTTGTATCGTCTAAAAATGGAAGCACTTCTATGTTAATAATGTTTATCCCTCCTTAGGGGGTGTTTTTACTATCATCATATTGTCCCCTCATTTATGCACCCTCTCCTACTTTTGTGCATGTTTAGGACCCTGATTGGGCCTCTTCGGACATTATCTATCCCATCTGGCACATTTTCTAGGGGTTTCTGACTCCCTGGGTCAAGGTCAACCTCAACCTTGACCTAGGTCAAGGTTGACCTTGACCTTGACCTAGGTCAAGGTCGACCTCAATTTTGACCTAGGTCCCCCTTTCTAATTTGAAAGTTTGTCGGCTAACAGGGGTCATTAAAAGTTCATTTCCCGCTTTCGAGTCGGTTGTTTTGGGTTCCGAAGCAATGACTCTTAAATTATATTTAATATAGGTCCTATTATAGGGATATATGTCTAATTGGAATTTAATTCTCCTGTGTAGGCCTCTCTATAAGATTGTTCCCTAGATTCATATATAAGGAAGTCTTCTCCTCTCATTTTTCTCTAAGTACGAAAGCTCTAACCAAGCATAAGCACTAACCATCAACTAAGCAAGAAATTTACATGTCCTCAAGCTTTCAAATTTCAATCAAGGTTTTCAAGTCTTCCTCTCAAGCATTCAATTTCTCCATTGAAGATCAATGATTCAAGCATTCAATCCTTTGAAGGGATTTGGTTCAAGCATTCAAGATTCAAGCATTCAAGCCCTAGATCTATCCATCACAGTGGTGTGATCTTCCTTCAAGATCCTTTGTGCATCCTCAAGATTCATTCATTATCTCTTCAAGGTGGATTCCAAGCATATAATAATGGAGGTTTATGTTTTTTAATATTAATTTCAAGCTTTAATATTTACATACTTGTTTACATTCAAAATACAATTGCATATCTATCGAATACCATAGCTTCATTGATAGATTTATTTCTACTACTTGCTAGCACTCTCTATTTCAATTATTGATTTCAAGTTTAATTCCTAAATTGGGGTTTTACTAAGGAAAAACCCTCCCCCCAACAAACAAACCATTTTTCTTGTAGGGACAGGTTCAGAACAACGAATTAGAGTGCAGATTCGGATACCCTTTTCAGAAAACTATCGGGATCCAGAAACAAATTTTCTGTCAGAGATTTTGGGTCAGAATCAACATTCTGTTCAAGGTCAGAATTGAAGATTCTGGGTCATAATCAAAAATTATGGGTCAAAGGTGACATTCATTTTTGGGTCAAAATCGACATTCTGCTCTGGGTCAGAATCATAAATTCAGGGTCAGAATCAGAAAGTTTGAGTCAAAGGTGACATTCACTTTTGGGTCAAAATTAGAACTAAGCCAGATCAGGAAAAGATTTCTGGCTTTTCTTTGTCTCTGCGTTTCTATTCTAGATTTGGTTGCAAATTTTCTAGAAACTCAATGTAGACACCCGAAAACAACATTCTTCATATCTGTAGCATTTTGAGGTTAGTACTTTTCTTCAATTCATTTCAATTAAAGTTTTTAATCTTCCTAAATTTATCACACATTCTCTTCTATAAAACGAAATCTAAGGTCTTCCTCTTTATTCTCATTTCCAATCGAATGATTCATTTATGCATTGATCCTTCCTTTGGGGTTAATCAGTTTGGATCCTTCCTTTGTGTATTTGAGGTTAAAATGAACATCTTATCTTCCTTACACATCAACACCCCACATCCCATATTTACCCTTTACATTTTGGTGACTACTATTTTATATGTTACATTTTGGTGAACCCACGATAGACAACTCTTTCTTTTTGGTGTTAGATGCTTTGCCTCTTTTCCTTAGAGACTAGATTTTGCATACATACTAAATTAGTTTTCTTTTATGCTCTTGCATTTTAAAATATTAAAAAAAATTCTACATACGCATAAAAATACAAAAACATTTCTTGCATTTCATTCACTATGAGAATCTTTAAGATGCTTTGGTGTATTGTTATTTTCCTCATTATTATTCTTATAGCATCTCTTTATAGTACTTATGATGTTTATGAAAGTATCATCCATTTCATCATGTTTGTTACTCTTCATTTTTCACTTGCTCGTGCTATTATGAGATTAACTAATACTAGTCTTCCCAATTGCAAAACTTTCATTAAAGATTTGTGTAGTGGACTTATTGCTCTTTTGGATTATGTGAAGAATTGGGTAGATGATACCTCATTTACTAATCTTCCTAATCCTAATCCTATCATTCCTAATCTAGTTCCTAATCCTTATCGTATCCTTCCTAATCCAATTCCTAATATTCCTACTCATATTTCTCCATCTTCTATCCCTAGTTCTTCCCACACTTATGATGGGGCTCAAACTAGGGTTCATGATGCAGATGTGCAAGAATTATTTCATTTACCTTCCCCTTCTTATCCGATCCATGATGATATTAAAGGGAAGAATAAAGAAACCTCTTCTAAACACATCATTCCACCATACACAATATTTTCTCATGACCACCATAAACAATCACCTCCTGTAGAATCTTTGCAATATATGTACACTACCAGATACACTATGGTAGATAAACAAGGCTATAAGGGTTTAGGGCTCAGTGTTAATGAGCATGGCATTGAAACCCCAATTCATTTATCCCCTAAACAAGATATCCATGGTATAGGCCTCCCGCCTTCTCAAATCAAGGTGGTTGATCTTAACTATCACCCTCCTCTTCATGTTCTTCTTCCACCACCTTCCTTAGATCACCCTAATACTCCTTAAGGTGTAGCTAAGAAAGTGTATGTCCAGTTAATGAATTCTAAGAAAGAAATCTTTAAACCTATGCCAAAAAATGCTCTCTCTAAATACAAATGTCCTTTTCATTATAGTAATACACATTTACTTGTTGATTGTGTGCATTTCAAGCTATATGTTAGAGAAAGATCTTCTTTAGGAATTATATCTCATTCCCGTGCAGTATTACAATTTCTTCATAATTTTGATATAGGGCATTCCCCTCATTATTCTATAAATTAGAGCATTTTTCTCCTCTTGTCTCTCAACTAGGGGGCAAGAGGTATTTCATTCCAATCTTATAGGATACATTATGATCTTAGCATGTATTTTATTTTGAGCTTAATCAGTTATTCTTTCTATATTATATCCCTATGATTTTGTATTACATATTTTCTTTGCTCAGAATCATTCGTGATATCTTTTCTAGGACATTTGTTCTGTAAAGATATCTCTTTGCTACAACATCTCTTGATACAATTAGTATATCCCTTTCTTTCATTCCTGGGGGGTAAGGTTTTCCTTCTTTCTCTATCTAAGGATCTACTTTCCTTAGCTTAGTGGCATTTGTTTATTCTACAACATTATTTCTTTATAAAGATTTATGTTTTGGCTATGGATACCCTCTTATACGAGAGGTGATTGTCATAGGTCATCACCTCTTCTCTATTTTTCAAATTATTTTCTTAATAAACTCTTTCTCTTTCTTTGGGTTAAATTTGGCTTCCTTCATTCCAAGATTCCTCTTCCTCTTGATCACAGGGGGCTTGATGATCGAATCTTTGGTCCCTCTTTACTTTTATTTGGAAGATGACATTTTATCCTAAGCACTCCTCTATGATGGGGGTCTTGCAGATAAGATCTCTTCCTCTTTGAGGATCCTTTTCCATATGTGACATATCCATTTCATGATTATCTATGCTCTTAGAAGTAAGGGTCAATACTCTTTGCTAAGGATATAGTGTACATTATTGTTATACAGGATATCTCCTTACCTTGTGAAGTATGTATCCTCTTTCTCTTCCTTATCCTGCCTATTAGGTAGTCATGATAAGGAGGGGGGCATATATAGGGTCTCCCTTATACTATAGTTTACATTTTACAACATGCTAAATCCTCGAAAGGTAACACACATAAGTTGCTAAATACTGAAGAGACACACATTTTTATTTTTATTTTTATTTTTGCTAAATCCTAGGAAGGTAACGCACATAAGTTGCTAAATCTTGAAGAGATACACATTTTAAAATATGCTAAATCCTTGGAAGGTAACGTACATAAGTTGCTAAATCCTAAAAAGACACGTATTTTATATTTCATAGTGATACAAGAATGTGGATCTATGGATGTTCCAAAAGTTGTCAGAAGATGCATTATAATTACAAAGCATAGTTCATGGGTGAACCTATTGGGATCTCGATCCTTGGTGATTCATGGTAAGGTGGGCATCTTACTAGGTGAGGTGATCACTTTCTCTTTCCTCTCTTTCGCTTTCATGTTAGTAGGATTAGATCATGAAGCTATGTTATTTATAGTGTTGCGCTTGTCTTGCTTATGTAGTCATGTATGCTTTCTATGACTAATCACTCTTTGCTTTCATATCTTTATGTGTGTATGTTGATTTAGAATCCTTGGTCTGGGGCTCATGTCCTTGACTAAGTGATGTTCTACCTCGTTGTGATCCATTGGAGTCTTTCTTCTAACTTTATCGCGAGTATGTTCGATTTCCATACTCTCGCTAAAGTGGGGGCTTAATGTATCATCTTAAAATGGAAGAACTTCCATGTTAAGAATGTTTATCCCTCATTAGGGGGTGTTTTTGACCATTTTCATATTGTCTCCTCATTTCTGCACCCTCTCCTACTTATGTGCCTATTTAGGACCCTGATTGGTCCGGACACTATCTATCTCATCTGGCACATTTTCCAGGGGTTCTAAATCCCTGGGTCAAGGTCGACCTTGACCTTGACCTAGTTCAAGGTCAACCTTGATTTTGACCTAGGTCCCCTTTTGAATTTGAAAGTTTGTCGACTGTCAGGGGTCATTAAAAGTTCATTTCCCACTTCTGGGTTGGTTGTTTTGGGTTCCGAAGCGACGACTCTTAAATTATATTTAGTATAGGCCCACTTCTAGGGATATAGGTCTAATTGGAATTTAATTATCCTATGTAGGCCTCTCTAGAAGATTGTGCCCTAGATTCATACATAAGGAAGCCTTCTCCTCTCATTTTTCTCTAAGTACGAAAGCTCTAACCAAGCATAAGCACTAACCATCAACTAAGGAAGAATTTTACATGTCCTCAAGATTTCAAAGTTCAATCAAGGTTTTCCAGTATTCCTCTCAAGAATTCAATTTCTCCATCAAAGATCAAGGATTCAAGAATTCAATCCTTTAAAGTGATATGGTTCAAGCATTCAAGATTCAAGCATTCAAGCCCTAGATCTATCCATCACGGTGGTGTGATCTTTCTTCAAGATCCTTTGTGCATCCTCAAGATTCATTCATTCTCTCTTCAAGTTGGATTCCAGGCATACAATCATGGAGGTTTATGGTTTCTAATATTGAGTCCAAGCTTTCATATTTACATACTTGTTTACATTTGAAATACAATTGCGTATCTATTGAATACCATAGCTTCATTATTAGATTTATTTCTACTACTTGCTAGCATTCTCTATTTCAATTATTGATTTCAAGGTTAATTCCTAAATCAGGGCTTGACTAAGGCAAACCCATCCCGCCCCCCCCCCAACAAAAAAAAAACATTTTTCTTGCAGGGACAAGTTTGGAACAACGAATGAGTGCAGATTTGGATACCCTTTTCAGCAAACTATCGGGATCCAGAAACAAATTTTCTGTAAGAGATTTTGGGTCTGAATCGACATTCTATTTTTGGTCAGAATCATAAATTTTGGGTCAAAGGTGACATTCATTTATGGGTCAGAATCGACATTCTACTTTGGGTCAGAATTGGAAATTCTGGGTCATAATCAAAAATTTGGGGTCAAAGGTGACATTCACTTTTGGGTCAAAATCGGAACTGAGTCTGATCAGGAAAAGATTTTTGGGTTTTCTTCATCTCTACATTTATGTTCCTGATCTAGTTGCAGATTTTCTAGAAACTCAGTGTAGACACCCAAAAATAGCATTCTTCAGATCTATAGCATATTGAGGTTAGTACTTTTCTTCAATTCATTTTAATTAAATTTTTTAAACTTCCTAAATCTATCACACATTCTCTTCTATAAAATGGAATCTAAGGTCTTCCTCTTTATTCTCATTTCCAATCGATTGATTTATTTATGAATTGATCCTTCCTTTGCGGTTAATCAATTTGGATCCTTCCTTTGTGTATTTGAGGTTAAAAGGAACATCTTATCTTCCTTACACATCAACACCCCACATCCCATATTTACCCTTTACATTTTGGTGACTACTATTTTATATGTTACAAAAGTTAATCAATAACTTCCAAATAATGAAACACACAACTGATGATATCAAATAGAAGTAAATAACATCAAGCATCCACATAAGAAACACACATAACATAGATTTTTCATGTGGAAACCCTTGTAAGAGGGAGAAAAATACGGTGGGGATGACACCCATGAGACCACTACTACAGTTAATGAAGTTTCCTTGTTAGGAGATACAAATACCCTCTCTAAGGGTTCACCCTATTAGGAGTGACTAGTACATAGTTAGGAGTACAATCAAATTAGTTATGATCTACCTCGTTAGAGGATTTTAAAACTCCAATAAAGAAGTTACCCTGCTAAAGTATTTACAATAAGAACATGTTAGGGTTCACCCAGTTAAAGGATTTTACTTACTGCAACTGCTAAGGAGAAACAAGATGAGTGATTTTGAAGTAGAACTACTTTCCTGTCAAATCCAATATGTTCTCTGCTTTTTGATACTACACTAATCTCTTCTCCTTCAAACTCTAATCTCTCCACTTGAAAATATGACTGCAAACCTAAATCAAAATGATTATAAAACATGGTGTAAAAGGATGTCCCTCTTTCAAGAGCCAAAATAATGTTTGAGGAACTGACCATTGACTAGCAATGGAACCAACTCCCCATCCAAAGTACTAATTCTAAAATTATTTTCTCCTGAGATTTTTGCTATCTAATGTAGGCTAGTCCATTAGCTTTCAAACTTGGTATGGTTGCCCAGATTTTATTTGGCCTTATCCCAGATGAGGAAAAGGTCAAAAATTCTGAAGGTTTTATAGTGGCTCTTTTTTCAAAACAATTCTTGACAATAGCATGATGTTTTGATACATGCTCTAGATCCATTGTTATTTTATCTTCCAAATCAAGGAGGTTCATGAGTCAAATATGCACCCTATCCTCACCTTCAACACATTGATTCATGAATTTTAAAACTAGTATCATTAGGTTCATAGGAAAAATGAGTTGCACATCATAGACTAACTGGTAGGGAGACATTCCTAAGGCATTTTTTATTTTGACTCGATCGGTCCACAAGGTGTACTTCAACTATGTGTGTTAATCCCTAGGATTATCATCTAAGAGACATTTTATTATAGTTGTTAATTTTTTCCTATTGGATTATGCAACACCGTTACCTTGCAAATAGTAATTGGAAGAAAACTTAACAATCACCTAGTTTTTGAAAGACCACTGCGTAAGTGAGGCAAAGTAAAATGAAGGGGCATTGTTAGATACCAGAAAAATGGCATTCCAAACCTTGTTATGATATACTCATCTAGGAACCTGGTTACCACCTTAGTAGTACAATTTTTAAAAGCTTGGTCCTCTATCCATCGTGTGCGGTAGTCTATTGCTGTCAAAATGTACCTGTGACCTACAGATGAAGGGGGATTAATTGTTCCAATAAAATACAAGCCCCATTGGGTAAACAAGTGTACCTCATATACTAGTTGCAAAGGCACAAAAAGATTCCTTTCACGGTTAGTGTTGGTTTGGCATGTATGAAAAGACCTCACGTGTTCATTGGTATCCATTAATAGAGTTAGTCAATGATATCTAGATCTCAAAATTTGGTGAGCAGTAGCTTCAACAAATTTATGGCCCATTCCATATTTGTCATGAAAATCAGTAAGGACTTGTTTTTCTTCCTCCCTATCTAAGCATCTCAGGTACAACCCATCATAGTTACGTTTGTATAATTGTCTATTCTATAGAATATAGGTACTACTTTTAATCCTCAAGGCTCTTTGTGAGTTACTCAATCCTTTTGGGAAATGATTCTAGAGGAGATAATAAACCACATCTTGATATAAAATGTCTGAAATAACCCCTTGATCTATGTAATTTTGGCATACTAATCCTTCTTCCATCATTGTCATCATATTTGTTAGGCCTTGGCCTCTTACTAGTTTCACAAGATGAATCTCAAGATCAAAATCCTGTAGAATTGCCATTCATTTTCCTCTCCGCTCGCCTATTTCATTTTGCATTAATAAGGACTTTACTGTTGCATTCGGAACAATTTTGAATAATTTACTTCTCAAAATGTAGTGTTGAAACTTCTTCACAAATTTCACCAAGAGGAATGACAGTTTATCCAAATTCAGGTATCTTATCTCAGCATTATTAAGAGGACAACTCATGAATGTGATTGGCCTTTCATTCTCACCATCCTTATTTTGAGTGAGGATTCCTGCGCATGACTGTTCGAAAGCAATGAGTATACCTTAAAAGGTATAGTATAATTTGGGCTAGATAAGACGAGTGTCATGGAAACAATGATTTGTATCTATTCGAAGGATTTCTTCATCGGAGTCCTCCACTCAATATTGGCATCCTTCTTCAACATGTCATTCAATGGTTTAACTATCTCTGCAAAGACACTAATAAACTTCCTTACAAAATTTCTTTTTCTGAAAAAAATATTTTAATTCTTTCTGGCTATTTGGTGACGTCAATTTGAGAATGACCTTAACCCATTTAGGATATATTACTATCTCAGCCTCAGAAATGATGTGTCCTAACAATTTGACTTTTGTGACTCCAAACACAAATTTCTTCAGGTTGAATGTGTAGACAGCCTAAAATGGACAAACTTGCGACCTTGCATTTAATTACTAATTTTCCTCTATTAAATAAGGGTTTCTTTAATCATTAGTTAAATCATCTATTTCTTCTCAATCTGATCCTCTAATCCTCTAATCATTTCTTTAAAATTAATTAAATAATTAATCTTATTTAATTAATAAACATTAATTAATTAATCTTTATTAGTTAATTAAGTTCAATTTCCTAAAAAAAAATTGGGTAAAAGTGGCTAGGACACAAAATATTTTATTAATAATAGTAAAAGGTTTACAAACCTGGTTCAGGTGGGCATAATGGTAGGAAAGAACTAGGAAGAAAACCTCTGGTTGCAGCTCATACAGATAAATTGATATAGTAACACATGAGTCTACCCAAATCGAGCCAAAAAGATATCCCCACTTGGAAATGTACCCAAAGCTAACAAAAAACCCCAAATGAGAACTTAGAAATAATGCTAAATAATTCATGCAATCCATATTATCCCATTACATCCAAGAATTACCCATGGGAGACAAAGGGGGGAGAAGAAGAAGGGGACCTAAGGGATGCAGATGTCGTTGCTGAAGAAAGTTGTCTCTTATCCACCTACCAAATGTAAATAGATGATCCTCCATACATAGTGCAAGAATATAGAGGGGATTACACACCAAGAGTGGCGCACCTGCACAAAGAGAAACTCTACCTTTGGCTAAAATCCATATTAGTACCACTGATATAGAAAACTAAAATCCATGAGAAGTAAAAATAAAAAAGAACAATTAAGAATATGATAAATCGACATGGTAAGTTAGCCTCAAATAGCAGTATCAATATTACACCAAATGTGGCAAAGGATTCATATCCACTTCCTAAAGTGAGAATGGGTCATCAATCGCCTTATTTTCCAGAAAATCAACAACCATCTTGGCCTCTCTGAAACAATGTTTAAGCTCAAAGGATTGAAAAGACGTTAATATTTTGAGGGCCAAATCCAGTCTGTATCTTAGTTTTCATGAGGAAGTCTTTCTAGAGGTGATTATATTATAGGTCACCATTGAGTCCCTCTCAATTATGATCTTAGATATCTTCATGGAGATAGCAATAAAAAGACCAAAGAGAAGAGCTTCCATCTCTACTACATTGTTAGATTTCAAGGGAAGCATTTTGCAAGCTTCTCTAATAATGTTCCCCTCATAATTTCTAAAAACAATCCCCGCTCTTTAAATGCTTGGATTTCCTCTAGAGGCACCATCATAATTTAGTTTCACAAAACCAGAAGGAGGATCAGACCAAGTAGCATTAAGGCGGTAGGAGGAAGATGAGAAATAAGCTTGACATCCAAAAGGCGGAAGGGATTAGAGAAGAGGCCAATTGTCATGAATGAAAAATCCCACTTAGTAAAATTATTTTTTCTCTTGATCAATTTAACCTGATATGTAAGCACCACTTCATATATAGAATTTTCTATCTTTCCTATGACCTTGATCCATGAGATAGATTTGCCTCTAAATACTCTTTCATTTCTCTCAAGCCAAATATTCCCGATGACTATAGAGGGGCTCACCTCCCAAAGAGGTGAAAATGTGGAAGATTTGTGCAAAAAAGGCCAAGCTTTGAAGTGATCACAAAGATTAGGGCCAATAGCTATAAACCACCCTAGCCTGTGAAGAAGCCAATACCAACAACAAAGAGCAAAGGGGCAGTGAAGGAATATATGATCAGAAGTATCCATAAAGTATCCATATAAAGTACAAGGAAAAATAGCGGTAATCCCCAATCTATCGAGTCTGTCCCCAGTGAGGACCCTATCCTGGATGGCCAACCAGGCAAAGGCCCCCACCTTAGGAAGACATGCAGATCCCCATAAAAGTCTAACATGCCAAGAGTCAGAATATTGAAGATGGAAATTTGAGTCATAACCGACCTTAACCATGTATTGGACAAAAGGGGAACCTAACCAAATAAGTTCATCCTAAAGAGGAGAGAATAAAATAGGTCTAGAGCTAAGTTCCTTATGAAGTTATGCTACCAAATTTGAAAAATCATGTAGGCCAGAAGTATCTTTCCGAACTACAAGACCATCCCGAATATCTAAATAATGACAAACCTGGTCACCCCAAATTTGTTTAAGATGAGCATCTAAGGGGTGCCACTCTCAGATTTGAGATAAAGGTGTGTGCCCATTCCATGATTCCTCCTAGAACCATGCTTTTGACCCATCATATATCAACCAAGAGAGGGAGGGAAAGATGAGCTCTCGACAAGAAACCATGAAATTCTACATGTCAAACCCCCGAGGTAAAACTAAAGTTGTAAAGATTCTTTACCTTTCATCAGAGTCAAGGTACTTCGATCTCATTAATATGGCCCATATAGAATTTGGGTTTTGGTATAATTTCCAAAGTAATTTAGCACCCAATGCTTTATTCTGTAAATGTTGATCCCTAACTCTAGCACCCTGGATGGATTTAGGAGTAGAAACCTTACTCCAAGCAAGAAGGGGTAACTTTTTTCTTTTCACTTACATTGTCAGCCCAAAGAAATTCCCTTAAGATGGACTGGAGTTCTTTAATTGAATGCTTAGGCATCTTTAGGACTGACATAAGATAAATTGGGATGACATTTAATACAAATTTAATCATCAGTGACTTGCCAGATAAGGTCATCCATTTATGCTTCCATGACAGAATCCGTTGAGAAATTTCAGAAATAATCTTATCCCATAAATAATGTTTTTTTGAGCCAGAATAGAAGGGGACTCCAAGATATCGACAAGGAAACTCCCCCAAAGAGAAGACCCAAAATTTAGAAAGACTATTTTGAATTAAAGGGGTAACATTTAAGATTTTTTTAAAATTTTGTTGGATTAATTAAATGCCTAGATGCCATGGAATAACCCTCAATGATTTGTTTAATAACTCAAGCTTCCATGATGGTGGCTTCTCCGAATATAAGTGTATCATCCACAAAAACATTATGTGTATAGGATTCATTTCCATCATTAGAGGAGACACCTTTCCAAATCCCAACCTATCTCACATAACGTATAGATCTACTAAGCCCCTCGGTCATTAGGATGAATAGGAAAGGGGAAAGGGGATCCCCTTGTCAGATACCTCTAGAAGATGAGAAAAAACCTCTATGGGGCCCATTAATAATAACAATGAATGAAGGAGAAGATATGCAGGCTTGGATCCATTTTACCCAATTTCTATGAAAACCAAACCTAGTGAGGACCATGAGAAGAAAGTCCTAGTCAACACGACCATACACTTTCATCATATCTAGCTTAAGAACCATAATTGATTGGTTATGTAATTGGATAGAGTGCAAAATTTCATGAGCCATAATAGCACCCTCCAAAGTTTCTCTCCCAGGCACAAAGCCCCCTTGCTCCTCAGAGATGATTTTAGGAAGGACCTTGGCCAACCTAATAGAAATAGCTTTGGTAAAAAATTTGTATAGAGAATTACAAAGCAAGATAGGATGAAAATCTGAAAAATGATTTAGGATCATCTTTTTTTGGAATGAGAGAAATCCAAGTATGATTAAGCTCTTTCAACATGGTTTTGTGAATCCTAGCTTCCTCTAATGCAAGTAAAATATCATTTCCCATAAAATCCCAACATTTTTGAAAGAAAATCATGGTGAATCCATCGGGACCTAGGGCCTTGTCTGGGGCCATGGAAAAAATAATTTCTTTAAGCTCATTCAATGTAAAGGGAGCCACAAGCATAGTATTATCTGCCTCAGATACAAAATGTGGGATAGAATCTAACAAAGAATTAGAACAATGAACTTGTTGCTTGGTTAGAAAATTTGAGAAGGAAACACCCTTATTAACAATGTCATTTTCATCTTCTAATTTCCCACTAGAGGATTCAATGTAAACAATTTTGTTTTTAAGACATCTAAGCTTAGTAGAAGCATGAAAAAACTTTGTGTTTCTATCCCCATCTGCAAGCCAAGCTTCCAGAGATTTTTGTTTCCAGTAAATCTCCTCTCTGAGAATTACTTCCTCTAGGGAAAATTTGAGATCCTTTTCTAGTGCAAAATATTGGGCATCCATTCTATTGTAAATAATAAAGTCATTAACTATGACCAATTCTGAGTGCAATCTAGTTTTGTCCTGAAAAATCTTCTTAAAGGTATTAATGTAAATCTTTGATCTTAATTTTTAGTAACTACAATTTTTTTACCATTCTAAATATATGGGTGCCTTTCATATATGGAGAGTTTAGCCACCATTATTTCAACAAAGGAATAAAACTATGATCTCAGAACCACATTGGCTCAATATTGAAGGTACCTCTCTGAAAAGAAGAGGATTATGATAAATGTAACATAATCAAAAAGTGATCAGAACTAGAGATAGGTAAAATGAGTGAGTCATAGTCTATTTCAATCTGAAGCCATAAATCAGAAATAAGAAAATGATCCAACCGCTCTGCAATGTTACAAAAATCCACGTGGTGATTTGTCCAGGTGAAATTTCCTACCTTGGGAGAGATATACATGAGATCATTATCATAGATAAACTGATTAAAATCCATCATCACCTTTGGAAAAGGAATAATCCCACCACATTTCTCATCATTATTAAGGACAACATTAAATTCCCCTACCAAGATGATCAAGTCCTCCTGGAGTGCCTGTATAAAATCACCCATAAAGGTCCATAGCTTGGTTTTTTCAACTATGGGAATAGGGTCATAAATATTAAACAACCAGGAGGGAAATTTAGAATAGAATCTCTCAACCAAAGAGATCATCCAATATTTACCAAATAAAATTTGTTCCAAAGTTACCTTGAGTGGATCCCATAAAACTGCAATGTCCCCCAAGGCACCATCAGAGGGGGAGGCCCAAAAATTACCCAACTTCCAGGAAGTAAACAATTTTATGGCAACTTCATTAGATAATTTAGTTTCTTGGAGATGAACAATATCAAATTTAGAATTAAACAGTTGATGCATGATGAGCCTCTTCTTGTTAGGGGTGTTTAAGCCTCTAACATTCCAAGAAAGAACTCTCATGGCTCTAGAGGGGAAGTCTTATCTCCCCTCCTATCTTGAGCGTTTACTGATTTTTGTCCTCCAGCATACTCTGGTTGGAGACTTCTTTTGACCTTAGTGGCCCTCGTAGTAGGAGGGCTGAAATACACTTTCTTTTTCCCATTCCTATGGATAGTTTTTGAAGGGAGTAATGTTTTTTGAATTCCATCATTAATCTCATCCCTAAGTTTAGATACACTTGAAGGTATCCCTCTCAGTTTTGCAGATGAAGGAGGGGAAAGTTTTGAGGAAGGAGATTGGAAGATGGAACAACATGAAGATTGAACATTCTTATTAATAATACCATCCAGAGAAGGTGAAAATGCAATGGGAACCTCTTGTAGGGATAAATCCACATCTGGAGATAGCATCTCATAAGGATTTTTGGTCTTAGGAATTTCACCCTTGCATGTTAACCATGTCAAAGAAGTATCAAAATAATCAATGATCTTCTCATTCAAAATAACATTGGCTTCCTTAGCAATATCTTCCACCTATAAAACTGCTTGAAGAGATGGTTTGATTAAAAGTGGATTGTCTACTAAAACTTCTATATGAATTCATGTTTGAAGGGGTTGCAAACTATCAGTAGTTGATGGAATATAGGGAATAATGGTAAGTACAATAGAAAGTGAAGTGAAAAGAGAGAGAGGTTGGCAGGATTAAGGAGAGGGTATTGAAGCGGGAGTAGGGGGAGAATATTGGAGGGGAGCAACAAGAGATGAGCCTCCAACCACCGAAAGGATGTGAGCAAGGGAGATGCGAGGAGATACCTCAGTAATGGAAGGTGAAGGGGCTTGGAAAACAAAGGAAGAGGGGGAAGAACAAAGAATATGCAAAGGTGAGGGGGAAAGGAGTGAGGTGGATCTGGGGAGGTGTGGTGTGATTAAAGTCAAGGACATAATAGGCGAGATAAAAAAAACAAAGGGATCAATTTGAGGAGAAGGGACGATGGAATGCTCTTGATAGTGTTGGGCAACAAAAAAAGCATGGATAGAGGATGAATCAATCAAAGGTGGAGGAATGATACAAGACGCTTGGACTTGTTGCGTGTTAGGTATCGTGGGAAAGGAAAAGGATACACCAGGCGGGGAATTGGAAGATGTATATGTTAAATTTGGCCTTTCTATTCAACCATACACTTCAACATAGTCCTTGTTCATCAGCCACATACAGAAGTGAATATGAGTTATTCATTTTGCATGCATGTATGATTCGACCTGTTGCCTTCTATCTAGATGGGGTTTTGAATAGCTCTCAGAATGAGAGTCTCACAACCATAGACCAATCTAAGAATGAAGGATTTTTCTCCATGAATGTGATGCAATGTAATAGAAGATTAATCTAAGAATTGAAAGATGAAAGAATAATCTAAGAATTGAAAGATGCAAGATTAATCTAAGACATGATTGCAATGCATTTAATCTAAGAAATTGACATTAATCTATTTCAAATGAGAGCTAAATGTAAATGAGAATATCAACTAAAATGAAGCAGCAATTCTTTGTTCTAACAATGCATATTTTTCTCAGGGGGTTTGAATGAGAAATGGGAGCTCTTTTATAGATTGAGAGCCTGCTCAGAATAGAAAGTTTCCTTTTTGAAAATAAAACAGATAGAAAAGCCAGTTCAAAGTAGAAAGCTTTATTTAAAATAAAACAATAAATTGTTTTCCCTTTGCTTTAACTATTTTTCTTTCTTTGATTTTAACTATTTTATTTATGATTTTAATTGTTTTCTTTCTCTTTAAAGCACAATTATTTCAAAACTTCTATTTCTGAACAGGAGAGAAGATTTTTGAGAGAATATTTAATTAAATAAATAAAGTATGACCTCATAAATATGTTTTTCCCAATTATTTGAATAATTAAATTCAATTATTGAAATGAGGGTATTTATTTAATAATTAAATATTATTTAATTCATTTTCATGTGTTTTAGCTAAAATGGGTGAATTTAATTTAATTAAAGTGCTAGGAATTTATATTTAAATTAATTCAATCATAGGGTTTGTTTAACTAATTGATTGATATTTAGGAATTAAATATAATGTATGATTAATGCAGATTTAGGATTTCCTGCATTTGACACTTAGGTCGAGTAGAGTCAGTCAAAACTCAGAATTGCCTAGTACAATAGGACTTTGATGATTCAAAAGAATGACAAATGCAACAAAATTGGTTAGGGTTGAAAGATGCCAATTTTGGGGTGTTACATGTTGCCCCTCTTTGAATTGATGTGTGAGCAATGCATTGATTCAAAGAATAGTCTGATACTTGAAGCACAGAAGAATAGATTTTGAAAATTGATAATGCAAAGATTGATTGATGAAGATTTCAGAGCCATCTCCAGGATAGAGCTTGACTCTCTGAATTCTAGGTTAGGTTGTCAAGACGCCGGTCAAGTAGAGTTTTTGAGGGTCATCTCCAGAATGAAGCTTGATCCTCAAGGATTTGGGTTAGAATGCCCTGATACCTAATAGATTAAGATTTTGAGAATCATCTCCAAAATGAAGCTTGATCCTCAGGGATCCAGGTTAGAATGCCCTGATACCTAATAGATTGATATATTTCAAAAGACTATCCCTAGAATGAGGCTCAACCTTCAGGAGTCAGGGTTAGATTGCCTTGATACCTGTCCACAAAAAGATAGTCAATAGAGATTTTAGGACTATCTCCAAAATGAAGCTTAGTCCCCCAATATCCAGGTTAGATTGCCTAGACACTGGTTAGATTGATATCTTTTACAAGACTGTCCCCAGAACAAGGCTCAACCTTTAGGAGTCAGGGTTAGATTGCCCCGATACCTGTCCAAAAGATATTCAATAGAGATCTTAGGACTATCTCCAGAATGAAGCTTAGTCCCCTAATATCTAAGTTAGATTGCCAGGACACTAGTTAGATCGAGTTTCAGAATCATCTCCAGAATGGAGTTTAATTTTTAGGAGTCAGGGTTAGGTTGCCCCAATTCCTAATAGATGAGTTTTTGAGAATCATGTCTAGAACAAAGCTTCATCCTCAAGAACCTGAGTTAGATTGCTCAGATACTTAATAGATTGAGATTTTGAGAATCATCTCCAGAACGAAGCTTGATCCTCAGGGATCTGAGTTAGATTACCCCGATACCTAATAGATGACAAGATGTAAGGAACAAAGATGCCCTTATTGATTATGGAGTATCCAGTTTTGACTATGAAGTACGAAAAATTGAACATGCCCCAAGTGATGAGATGCCCCTAGCAATGAGGACTTTTGAATTCAGATTGGATTGATTGGAATAGATTCATTGATGTAATCATCCTACCCCCTCAGGAGTGAAATGGAAAGATGACATGTCATAATGATGATTGAGAATGAGAAATTATAGATAGATGTCGAATTGAAGATCTAGAAGAACTTAGAACAGATTATGGAGGAATTCAGAAGATTTAGAATCAATGTTGAGTGATTTGGAGGTCTAATTGACCAAGTTTGACTAGGGTTGACCAGAGTTGACTTTTGATGAAAAAATCAAAGATTTGAGAAAATGTTGATTAGATAAGATTCTGACAAGAAAGTGATGTCAGAAAGTTGACTGTATAAGTGTCTGATCGCGTCGGTCCCAAAAAAAACTTAAAATGCAATTTTGAGCGATATAGGAGTGTCAGATTTTGATTTTGATCATGAAAATGGATTCAGAGTGGTTGATATAGCCACTTTTGAAGAGTGAGAGTGAGGATCGAACACTTGGGCAGTCGGTATGAAGCCAGAATGTTGAAGAAGAACTCCTCAATGTACGAATCCATGAGAATGCAATGAAGTGAACATCGAATTGCTGCCACAATGCAAGTCTAGAATGAAAATGCAATCCTATGCTAGATGCAACACCTAAGACATGGTTGTGAGACCCATCGTATAATCATCATCATTGAGCATTTTTTTGGAACATCAGAGTCGATACAATCCTTACTCGTGCCACTGCGACCATAGGAATATGAATATGACTTTCATCGGATAAAATGTAGGAAACAAATGTAAGCACCAGGGCACAAAAGCCAAGATGACCTGAACATTGTTTCTAGTTTGATGTTGCAAGAGTACACCAGTATTGAACATTCAAAGCCAAGATAACCATGAGTGCAATCGTGCGTAAACAAATAGAGCAATAACAGTCAAGGAGATAGTACTGACCTCACCATGGCGTACAAATAAACAAGATCGAGGGATGTGAGGGTGTTCCAACTTAGTGTGGGAGATCTTATCACATACACCCTATTTATTTGACATTGTCGGATCATCGGGACTACACCAACAAGCAATACATAAAGAAAATATCAATGAAATCCATGAGAAGAGACAACATACAAAGAAAGATTCAATCACAACTCAGCCAGTTTCAAAGTTTTCGAATATGTATGTGTATGAGGTGTTGAAAAAACACCGTTGTGCTTGTGAGTGCATTGTGTTGGATTGTTATCGATAGATGTTTACATGTGAGATATCCGATGTGTGTTGAAAAACATAGATGTATCCACATATAGTGTTGAAAAACATTATTTATGGTGGTGTTGAAAAACACCAGTTTGTGTCAGTAGCGAGTTGTCCTGCAAAAGTGATAAGATTACTGAGTCGGGTGTAAACCAAAGATGTGAGAAAATGGGGGACCCCAAGTAATGATGACTGACTTAACGTATGTTTCAAGGACAAACTAGATTTGGTTGCCCCCAGGCGTAGGACGTTGAATCAGTGTCAAGTGAGTAGGGTTCACAAAGGAACCAGAGTGTCACAAAAGTGACCAAAAGCTATGTACAAACTAAAGCAAAGAATTTTCAAGACTGAGTATCGATAGATAGAGTGTTTGAGCACAACTCCAACAATAACAGATGCGAGCAATCTCAATAGTATGATGATAGTAGGTAGACGCAGTGAGAACCACTGGTGACTGACGCGGGAGAGATTCTCAAGTGAAGAGATTGTAGTACTAGCTAGACATCAATAGGAAAATGCAGTGAGAACCACTGGTGACTGATGTTAGGGAGATTCTCAAGGAGAGACAACTCAGTATAAGCAAGGTGAAAGTAGGTAGACATAGTGAGAACCACTGGTGATTGTCGCAAAGTAGATCCCAAAAGGTAATGGGACAGTGCCCCTAGACCAGGAGGGTTGCCCTGAGAGTATGACCAGTTTCAATCCATGTAAGTTGGTGTCTTAATGGGAATTGAAAGTATGCGAAAAAGAAAATGCAAGTAGGAAAGCAGGAAAGCAACTGAATAAAGCCAAGTGGTGTTGCAATAGATATAGCAATGTGGAACAAGAGGTGCCTATTTACCAGGTTTTCACCTTCTTGGTAGAAATTCTTTTTTTGCTACCATGACGCCTGTTTGCCAGGTTTTCATCAATGGCACCGTTTTTTCTTTTTCTCTTTTTTTGTATTTTTTAATTTTTTGTATTTTTGGAATATATAATTGTTTTTGGAGATACATCAAAGCGCTTATCACTAGGTTTTCACTAAGATGATCATTTTTTCAGGACTTTTGTAGATTTTTAGAAAATTTTTCAAGACTTTACTATATACATGAGCATACTAAAGATGTCTCAGCTGCAGAACCATTTCAGATGAAGAGCATTGATGGGCTCTTTGAGTTGTTCCCCTTCAGTAGTAGAAATTTGATAGGTGCCAGACCCAAACACTGCAGTGAAAACATACAGACCAAGCCAATTTGGTTCAAATTTTCCTTTCTAGATCTGATGTTGTTGATTCTTAGGGCTCTCCTTCAGAATGAGGTCACTTGCCTGGAAGTCCCTTGGGAAAACTTTCTTGTTATAGCTCTTGGAAATCCTTTTCTGGTATGCTCTAAGGTGATTGAACGCCACTTGCTGACATTCATCAAGTAGTTCTAGCTCTTGTAGACAAGATATTTTGTTATCATCATCAGTAATGAGGCCTTTCAGAGATATTCGTAGAGAAGGAATCTCAACCTCAATTGGTAACACAACATCTGCTCCATAAACCAAAGCATAGGGCGTAGACTCTGTTGGTGTTCTTATGCTTGTCTTGTATGCCCAGAGAGCTGGATTGATCTGGAGATGCCAATCTCATCTAGATTTGTGCACTGTGCGATGAAGGATTTTAAGGATTATCTTGTTTGATGCTTCCACCTGTCCATTACCCTGAGGGTAATAGATGGAAGACCAATGCTGAGTAATTTTAAACTTAGATCATAGCTCTGTCAAATCCTTGTTTTTGAATTGCCCCCATTATCAGTGATTATTGCTGAGGATACACCATACTTGTAGATGATGTAATTGAGAATGAACATAGCTACTGATTTGCCATTGGCAATGATGAGAGGGACTGCCTCCACCCACTTGGTAAAATAGTCTGTAGTTGTAATGATGAGCTCATGTCCATTTGAGGACAAGGGATAAATCTAACCCACCAAGTCAAAGGCCTATTGTTGAAATGGCCAGAAAGTAATGAAGGGAATATGCTCCTTGGATAGAGCGTGAATCAGATTACCATGTAGTTGACACTGTTTGCAAGAATTAGCAAACTGTGTAGCTTCTTTTTCCATATCTGGCCAATAGTAACCAGCTCTAATAAGTTTATAGGCTAGTGTCAGGCTATTAGAGTGAGACCCACAGATGCCTTCATGCACCTCTACTAACACACGTTTGGACTCATCAGGTTCTAAACACCTAAGAAGGGTACCATCTAGACCACGCCTATACAAGTTGTTAGCTATGATGACAAACCATGAAGCACTATGGATTAAGTGACATTTCTCATTCTGAGTGTAAGTGTCTGAAATAATATGGTCACGAAGGTAGGAGTAAATATGATGGTAGTGAGATGAGTCATGTCCAATGATACAATAGATCATCCAGGACTCAGGGAAATCATAGGTTGGGTAGCATAATGTCTCCACTAGGAATTCATGTCAGAAATCATTTTTCAAAATCTGTAGCATGGAGGCAAGAGTAGCCATGGCGTCAGCCACTTTATTATCTACCCTTGGAACCTGTTGAAATGTGATATTAGAAAAATATTTTCTGAGGTCATCAACTAGCCGTTTATAAGGCACCAGATTGTCATCCTTTGTCTGATAGATATCATTTACTTGATTGATGACTAATTATGAATCTCCAAGGACATTGAGCTCGTCCACTCGCCACTCAAGGGTGATCTTCATACCATTGATTAAGGCTTCATACTCAGCGATGTTGTTTGTACAAGGAAACAACATCTTGTATGCTTTTGGTAAAGAGTACCTTTGAGGTGTAATGAACAGTATCCCAACACCTGACCCTTGTTGGGTAAATGAACCATCAAAGAATATAGTCCAAGATCGATGTGTGAGAAGTAATATGGACTCATATGGAAATTCAATGTTCAATGGTTGATGATCTACTAGAGGTGCTTCCGCAAACCGATCTGCAATTGCTTGTCCCTTGATGGCTTTTCTCTCTACATACTCAATATCAAATTCACTGAGAAGCATGACCCATTTAGCTAGTCTACCTGTGAGGGTAGATTTACTGAGCAAATATTTCAGCGGATCAATTTTAGCAATAAGGCATGTAGTATGAGCCAACATGTAATGTCACAGTTTTTGTGAAGTAAATACCACTGCGAGGCAAGCCTTCTCTATAACAAAATAGTTTATTTCATATGAGACCAGAGTTATACTAAGGTAGTAGATAACCCTTTCTTTGTTGTTCTGATCTTCTTGAGCTAATAGGATGCCCAATGATGTATCTATAGCAGAGATGTAAAGTATAAGCGGCTTCCCATGAATAGGAGGCATCAATATTGGTAGGTTCATAAGATACTGTTTGATTTGTGTGAACCCCTCATCACATTCCTTGTTCCATTGGTAAGTCACACCCTTGTGTAAAGTCTTAGTGAATGGTTGGGACATGTCTACCAGTTGTGAGATGAAGCATCAGATAGACTGTAACCAACCTTGGAGTCCTCTCATTTGTCTAATATACTTTGGTGGCAATATTTCCATGATAGCTTGAACTTTTGCAGGATCCACTTTGATGCCTTTTGTAGAGATGATATAACCAAACAATTTTCCAGATGTTACACCGAATGCACATTTCTTAGGATTGAGCCTCAGACTGAAATGTTCCATGCGATCTAGTATAGGACCTAGATCTATAAGGTGTTTCTCTCGTTGCATGCTCTTAACTAGAGTGTCATTGACATAATCTTCCATTTTTTTATGCATCATGTCATGAAATATGGTGGTGATAGCTCTCTAATATGTAGCACCAACATTTTTGAGGCCAAAGGGCATGACATTCCAACAAAAAGTGCCCCATGCACATGTGAAAGTAGTTTTCTCTTGGTCCTCTGGCATGATCTTTATCTGGTTGTAGCCATAGAAACCATCCATTAGTGAGTTCATTTCATAGCCTGCTGTCATATCTACAATCATATTGATATTGGGAAATAGAAAGTCATCCTTAGGACATGCCTTATTCAAGTCTTTGAAGTCTATGCAGACTTGGATAGATTTGTCATGTTTTGATACTAGGACAATGTTAGGGATCCATTCTGCATAGTCAATTGCTCTGATAAACACTGCCTTAAGAATTTCCTCCAATTCAGCCCTGACATGTAGAGCTACATGTGGATGCAGTTTCTGAAGCTTTTGTCTGACAGGCTTGATGCCTAGTGCAATGGACAAATGATGCATGATTAGATTAGGGTCTAATCTGGCATGTCTGAATATATCCATGCAAAGTTTATCTTTTTTCTCCAAAAGAATGAAATGAATTCCTCCCTTTTTGCCTTGAATAATGATTGTGCCAAATGATTGATCTGAGGCTCAACTTTTGTACCCAAGTTCATTGGTTGAGTCGGTTCAATAAGAACAGATGATCATTCTTGTAAATGACTCAGAAGTGTATCAAGTATCTCATCCTCAGACGCCTCAAAGAGGTTTTCACCCTTGGATACGTCCTTTATTTTGAATTTTTTAGGCTCTAACACTGCCACAGTGTGGTTTTTACCATCGGAGCACCTATTTTTTCTTCTTTTGATTTTATGACTAAGATACTTGATATCAGCCTCAGTCATGTTGACACTTTCTTCACTAGTGGAGGATGTTACAGGTTCGACAGCATTGAGATAACAAGCAAGAGCGTAATCATTCTAGAACGTAAGGACTTCATTAGATGGGGAGGGAGAGTTACAGTCTATAAGATCGGGATGGCAGAGTGAAAGAGAAGTGACGGGTTCAACTGCGTTCATGGTATAATCATCAAAAGCATGGATGAGCAATTCAAGACCTAGAGAAATCTTATCCAAAGGTGTAGTCGAATTCCTTTGACTCCTAGCAATCGTAGTAGATGACATGTTAACATTGATAGAATCAGACTTTTTTGACCTTACACTAGACCCTTCACCTACGTCGAGAAGGTTTTCATGTGTGTGAACTCTATCTATATCTCTATTAGAGGTGGCATATGACAAGTTGGCAAACTCATATTCATGAGAGTTTGTTTCATCATTAGGCATCATATCAAGAACATGAGTGAAGTCAACCCTTTGTCCCTAGTTTGGTTGAGTTCTGCCTAAAACTTTGGCAATGGTGAAATAAGCACCTTTTGACATATGTTCTTCATCAATGCTTGTAGCATCATCCTCTTCTTATTTAGTGAGGAGTGGTTGGGTTTGCTCCTGTTCAAACTGCTCTTGGAAGTGTAGTGGTATGTACAAATCACCCTGATGACCTGAATTGACAGTGTGCATTTATTTTCACCGCTCGTAGGTTAATGGAGAAAGTGGAGTGGTTTTATTAGAAGCACTGTCAGTCACGACTGTACTAACATGCAATATAAATTCATCTGGATTAGCAAAGAATGCTGCCAGATCTGGAGGAATGGGATAAGGGAAGTAGTCTTCCTTCGAGCTATCTTCAGACTCTTCAGTTTTAAATGTCTCTTCAGGTGTTGGTTGTTGATATGTGTGAGGTACAAATTGGTTTATCCCCAGTTGAAATGTGAGCTTCTTGAAGCCATTACCTATAGAGTCACGTGTTCGATGACCATTAGCTTCAAGTGGTGCAATCAATCCTTTATGATTCGCACCTATAGGACCATTTCCTTTGTACCCAAAGTGTTGCATAATAGTTAGACCTTTGCCATACTGTTCAGGATTTATGTCATAAGGTGGAGTGGTTTATTCAAAAGTGTCCTCTCCTTTATAGATCCAAGCTTTGATAGCCCTGTTTTCAGCTTCTTCTTCTAATGGTACCATGGCCTATACAAAGGTACCACCATATTTTGTTTAAGGAGGAACTACAGAAGGTTTAGTGCTCTCAAAAGGTCTCCCAAAAGAATGTGGAGACAAAGGTAGAGATGTAATAGATAGGACAAGTTCAATCTGATACCTGCCCATGTCAGTTTCCTTGAGTGTCAGACCCTTTTCCATTTCCTTTAGTTTAGTCACGAGGAACTCAATAGACTCTCTATTGGTGGGTACAAAGATATCAATAGATTTTGTGAGTGTGTTGCAACCATAGCTTGTATTAGCAGGTATAGTCACTTCAGAGCCTTGGAATGGGAACTTAATGCACTGATGGTATGTTGAAGGGACAACCTGCATTTCATGGATCCATGTCCTTCCCAACAGAATATTGTATCCTAAAGGAATGTCAAGCACTTGACAAATAACATCCCTTTCAATAGGGCCAACTCTGATTGGCAACACAACTAGCCCCTTAGATTTTTGTTCTTCTTCATCATATGCTTTAATAGTAATCTTTTTTCGAGCATCTATGCAGTCTTCGTCGTAGCCTAACTTAGTAAGGAAACTAGCAGAGCAAATGTTGAGGCCAGCACCATTATCTATGAAAACACGGTGAACGCACTTTGGACCAATCATGACTTCAATGTGCAAGGGGTTATTATGTGGGTGACTCAAAGAATGGTCATCTTCCTCATAGAAAGACAAGTAATGGGAGGAGGTCAAGTGACCTACCATCGATTGAAACCGGTCAAGATCGAGATCTTTTGGGACATTTGCCGTGGTGAGGGCCTTATCAAGGATCTCCCTATGAGCAGGGGAGATTTTCAGCAGCTCAAAGATGGTGATCTAAGCATTAGTATGTTGTAATTGCTCTAGAATGTTGTAATTGGTAGCATTAGATGAGGAACCCAATTTCATATTCTTATTGGCAGAGCCAATAGTAGCTTTGTCTTTAGGTTGTGTTGGTGTAGACGTAGAAGGCTTAGGGCCTTTGAGGATGATCTTAGCATGAGATCGAGTAATAGCGTTTGCACTAACCTGAGATTGTTCTTGTTTGGAGGACTAAGGCGTAGACCCTCGCAAGATGAAAGAAGTTTTGGGCTTAGGAGGATCTTCCCTTCCCTTGAGAATGACAACATTACAATATTCAGTATCAATAGGCTCAACCATATTAATGACATTGTCGTTATTGGTGTATGTATAGTTGACCTTAGCATCAATATTTTTTCCTTTGGATGACTCACCTTTCCCATGAGGAGGAAATAGGTCTTTAAAAGCTTGGTGGTCTGAGTTCTTGTTGTGACCTCCCACAACAATAACCTCACTATCGATGAGATCCTGGATTTTATGCCACAATTTAAGACAAGTAGCCATTTTATGACCTTTGTTTTGGTGAAAATCACAATAAGCAGATTCATACCACCAAGAGGGTCTTGGTTGTGGATCATAAGGTCGTGAATTATCCAGTGGAGTAAGTAAATGGTTGTCCAAGAGAGTCTTGTAAACCACATCAAGAGGTTCTCCTAAAGGAGTGAATTCACGCTTGGGTCTAGGAGCCCAAGGTTTAGAGCCGAAAAAATGTGAAGTACTTAGTTTGGATTTTACCGCAGCCTATTCAGTGGCCTTGGCTGCCTGCATTGTGGTAGTGAGATTAAAAGTGTTAGAGTAATAGATATATTTGACTTTATAATTAAATCATTTTGGTTTAATTAATTAAGTCCTCTATTATTCTATTTCACTTAAGCTTACTCATTTTAGGTGAAAAATAATTAATATTTATATTAATTATTATTCCTCAACCTAGCTTTGTGTGGCTTTAGGGTTTCCATCCTTATAAGTTGCTTTTGTAATTATTTGTTCATTCTCTCTTAATACAATTTGAGCTCTGACA
>MU226241.1:181711-196306 GCA_018584345.1 Thuja plicata
ATTAATTATTATTCCTCAACCTAGCTTTGTGTGGCTTTAGGGTTTCCATCCTTATAAGTTGCTTTTGTAATTATTTGTTCATTCTCTCTTAATACAATTTGAGCTCTGACATTTTTGAGCACAAGAGTGTTTTGCTTTTTCCATATTTTTTCTTCATTCTTTGTGACAGGTATTGTGCATGTAGCTGGATCTTGGAGTTGAATCTAATATTTCATCAGTTTCTACATGGTATCAGAGCATTGTTGTTGCGGCTTGTTCGAGTTCTGTTGAAGCAAGCTCTTCGCATCCCGAGGGTTTGAAGCTATCAGATCATTTTTTGATTTTGTTTATTGGTTCTGGGGGGTCTCTATTTTTTGGAGCATTTTGGACCAAAACCGACCTCACGGTTAAGTTTGAAAGGCCCAAAAATCCTAGGATTCATATAAAACATGTCCGATTTGGACACCGGAGCATCTGGCAAATTTTTCTTGGCCTACTAGGGTCGTACGAGCATAGTTTTTGATACAAAAATTAAAAAAAATTAAAAAATGCAGCATTTTTAGCGTAGACAAAGCGCAACCGGGGCACGCCACCACCGCACCACCCCGCCACCGTCGTCGCTGGCCCGCGCCCGGCCCGCGCTAGCGCACCGCCCACCGGTCGTCGCAGCGCCACCGATGGTGCTACACAGCGGAGCCACCCAGGGGCTGCCACCGCACCACCGACCTGCCACCTCTGCATAGGGCTGATGTCATTAGTGACATCGGCGGCTAGAAATTTTTTTCCTAGCAGTTTTTCAACATTTTTTAGCAGGTTTCAATTTTTTCCGGCAACTGGAATTTTTTTCTGGCAAGTAGCAATGGGCATCAAATTTTTGCTCGCAGACGGGTGACGGTCATTTGGACGTCAAATTTTTTCTCGTGTCTATATTTTTCCAGCGAGTGGTTTTTTAGAGGGGCACTTGGTTTTTTGGCCATAACTTGAGCATACGGTGTCCGTTTTCAAAAAATAAAATATTGCCAAAAAGGTGTTTTTGAGCCAGATGTGTTGATGCTGGTCTTGATCACTGGTTTTGCCATTTGAGCTTCTATTTTTGGAATCAAATTTGAGGCCTTATTTTCCTCTTTGTCTGCATTCGAAAACTCAAGTTTTTCTCTGGTTCTTTGTGTTTTTTACTTCATCTTGTGGTGTACGAGAGTTAGTTTGATAGTTTGTGGGGGGTGCATATTTATTTCTACATTTTCAATTCAGAGAGACCCTTCTACTTCTGTCTTATTCTCTCAATGTCAGACACATCCATTATCATTCTGACTCCACATAACTACCACACATGGAGGCCATAAATGACCAGACTCCTCATGTCACGAGGTTTATGGTCCTGCCTGGATACAGTTTAGCCACTTCTTCAGAGGCCTTATGAGGCTCTTATGCACAAAAATAGGATGGATGAGGCGATGGGCCTCATTGCCATGAATATTTTAGATGGGTTGTTGTTCCACTTGGATGGTATGACCACACCTAGGGATATGTGGGACAAGTTTTCCACCTTGTTTGGAACCATGAATCAGTTCAAGATTCTCCAGATAGATGCAGAGTTCACCTCCTTTCTACCTAAATCATTCACCAACATTGAGGACTTCTTGATGAAGTTCAAGTCTCTTCGTTCTATTTTACAGGTTGTTGGCAAGACGAAGTTAGATGATGAGTGTATCTTTCTGATACTCTCAAAGCTTTGTGGCCCTTATCAGATTTTCACTTCTACCTTCTACTCCACTATGGATGCACTGGGCGCACGTCATGTTATGCCCTCTTTTGAGACATTTTGTGACAAGTTAACTCATGAGCAGTCCAAGCTTAGTCAGATGGATTCTCTTACAGGTTCACAGTCACAGGCATTGTTTGCCAAGTCATCTCAGGATACACAGAAGTCGAAGCCAAAGCAGATATCTGATTCCTCTTCTCAGCACTCTACTGGCCCACCATCTTCTTCTAAGAAGGAGAAACAGAAGACTCAGAACCCCACATATTCATATTGTTAGAAGGGGTCCCATGATGAGTCATAGTGTTTTTAGAAGAGATTTGATGGCTATGAGAAACAGATTGCAGATCTGTAAGCTCTCCTTCAGAAGAGCACTATTTCCTCTCCATCCTCACAGGGGTCTGCTTTTCAGTCTTCTGCCTCATCTTCGACATTTGGACAGGATTTTAGATAGGGTCATGCATTACGAGCTTCCGTTGCATCCCCTTCACAGGTCCCTTGGATACTTGATTCAAGTGCTTCTCACCATATGGCATCTTCTCCAGAGATCTTCTCTTCCATTGAGGCTTCTCCTATTCCCCACATTCTCATGGGGAATAACACTGTTATGCCAGTCTGCGGGAAAGGTTCTATACACATTCAGGATGGCATATTCAATGATGTATTGTATGCTCCATCTCTGTCTACAAACCTTCTCTCAATTTACCAGATTTTACACAGTGGATCAAGGAAGACAGTTGAGTTCACACCAGATTTAGTCTTCATTCAGGATAGTGCGATAGGTGGCATTGTTGCTACAGGGACAGTTGATCATTCCACCCGTCTCTACACCTTCACACATTTTGGTCCACCATCTCCATTATCAGAGTTCAGCTCTCCTCTTCCGAGAGAGCATCATGTGGTGCAGACAGGTCACTTGAACCTCTGTGTTGTTCCTGAGACCACTACTGTGACTGCCACACCACATCTTGCTGAGGTCCTTTCTTTTCAGCAGGACTCTTCTTCAGCACTGCCAAACCCTCCAGCTCCATTCATCGAGCCACCAGGTGTAGTTGTTGAGGATTCTACAGAGGACACTCTTCTCCTCTCTCATGATAGTGTCAGTACACCTATCATAACACTTGCATTGGGGATTCTATTTCAAGATCCTCGTGTCTTCTCATTTGAGCATCAGCTTGACCTTCTAGTGACACCTCATCTTTCGAGGGCACCTCTTCGTTGCTCACTTCCTTTCACTCCTTTGTATTGGAGTCACAGTGGTTTGTTCATTGATTCAGGGGTTCTTTCATTCTGGGGGGATTTGGAGCCTCGACCCTCTCTCACGGGGGGGTTAGCAACACGCATTGTACTCATGGCTTTGAGAGAGTCTCTTGGAGTCATTCCTTTCCTTTGCTTGTTTTTTATATATCTTTTTGGAGAGGAGTTTTTTCCACTGGGTTTTCTCCTTTGTCTCTGGTTTACAGAGATTTCCTTGTTTGGGTACCTAATCAGGCCTTGTTGCCGGGACCCTCTTTTCCTGCTTTCATAGCTGTGCTAGGTTAGCTTCCTCCTGAGCTTCGCTTAAGGGGGGGTGTTAGAGTAATAGATATATTTAACTTTATAATTAAATTATTTTGGTTTAATTAATTAAGTCCTCTATTATTCTATTTCACTTAAGCTTACTCCTTTTAGGTGAATAATAATTAATATTTATATTAATTATTATTCCTCAATCTAGCTTTGTGTGGCTTTAGGGTTTCTATCCTTATAAGTTGCTTTTGTAATTATTTGTTCATTCTTTCTTAATACAATTTGAGCTCTGACATTTTTTAGCATAAGAGGGTTTTGCTTTTTTCATATTTTTGCTTCATTCTTCGTGATAGGTATTGTGCATGCAGCTGGATCTTGGAGTTGAATCTGATATTTCATCAGTTTCTACAAAAAGTAGCCTTTGAGGGCTTGGGAGTCACATTGTCTACAACTCCATCATTCACAACATTCTGTTTCTTGTTGGAAACTCTGGGTTTATCTTTGCTTGAGGAGGAAGACCCTTGTTTATTTTCCTTGTGCAAGGTCAGTTCTTCTTTCTTAACCATAAATGTCTCAATTCTCATAGCTTGCTTAATCATGTCATCAAAGGTTAAAGTACCTTTTAGCTATACTTGATACCCAAAGTTGGGAAGAAGATTGTCTAGAAAGATGTCCAACTTTTTAGATTCAGGTATTTTGCGAGAATATATTGTATAGAGTTGTCTCCATCTTTGGAGAAATGTTAAGAAGGATTCCCCATGATTTTGTTTCAAGTTGCAAAGATCACAGATGTGAACCGGATGTTGGATGTTGTGAGAATAGTGTTGTAGAAACAAATTGGCAATTTCGTCAAAAGTTTTGATGCCATTTGGTAGCCTAGAGAACCATTCCATAGCTGGCCCTCCCAAACTACGGGGGAAGAGACGCATGAGGTAGGTGGTATCATGTATGAAATCCACAGAGAGAGCACCAAACTCTCTCAAATGATCCTCAGGATCATATGTAACCAAGTATTTATCATACTTGGGAAGTTCAACTCCTTTGGGAAAAGGAGGCATGCATAGACTCTTATCAAACAGGAATGGACAAATACTTTCCAGTGTGAACTGTGTAACGAGTTTGTCTTTATCCTTAATGAGTTGAATGAGTTGTTCTTGCATGCATTGCATTTGCTTTTGCAAGTGGGAGTTTTCAGTTTCTCCCTCTTTATCAATAAGTGTCTCTACCCTGTAATCGAAGGGGAGTTTGGCTCCTTGGTTGGCCAATTCAAGAAGGTATTTCTCCTTCTCTTCTTTCATTAGGACCGCCATCATTCTCATGAAGTTTTTATTATTGAGAGCTTCTAAGATATCCCCTTGCGTTATTTCTTTCTCTTCATTAGGAGGAGGGTCTTGAAAAGGGAATTTACCCCTAGTTTTAGAGAGGTCATCTCTGCTATGTTCACCTGATTGGTCATGATCTACCATCTTGCTAGAATGCAAGTATTCAATGTGTAAAGACTTAGTATGAGAAGGTTGAGTGTTTTCAAAATTTGGATCCTCTTAGAACAAAGGGTTTCGAACCTAACTAAAATCCACTGGAAATGATCGTTTGATGTAAGGTCAAAGTACCGGAGAGGGAGATCAAGATGATTCCTCACTAGATATAGATGACAATAGTGTGGAAATTACAGATTCATCTTGATTGATTGAAGGGAATATTTTTCCACTTCCAGTTGTAACAGTCATATACAAAGATTGTACAAGGGATGTGAACTAGGACCACACTTGAAACTGTCTCAAAGTAAATGCACAGAAAGTGCCAAAAGGTGAAGTATCCTTGGTGCAAATCGTCAAAAATGAGGCTAGAACTGTTAGAGTAGTCATATTATAGCTAATAATTAAATCATTTAATTATTAGTCTACTATACTCTATGCTTAAGTTATACTTAGGCAGCTTATAATTATTTAGGGTTTTACCCTTTAGGGTTTCGGTATCCTTTTATAAGGACTCACCGCTCTACTTTTCATTAAGGAGAAGGAGATTGTATTGTATTTTGTTGTTGATAATATAAAAGTTTTTTCTTTCAACATGGATTTGATGTCTCTGGCTTTTTGGCCGTCATAGCTCTCTGTTCTTCTCTCTTCTGTCTTTGCTTCTAGTTTGTGACAGTCTTGCATGCAGGTGTTCTTGGGAGAATAGGATATTTCCTATTTCTAACATGGTATCAGAGCTCGCTTGCTGCTCGTTGTTCATGTTTCGTTGAAGCATACCAGACACAGAGGGTTTCAGAGTCTTTTCTGGCTTTTCTCATTGGTTCTGGGGGGTCTTTATTTTTTGAGGCACTTTGGCCCAAAACTGACCTCACGGTTGCGTCCAGAAGGCCCAAAAACCCTAGAATCCATATAAGGCACGTCCAATTTGGACACCGGAGCCTTGGGGAGAAATTTATTGGCCTTCCAAGGTCGTATGGGCACAGTTTTCGATGCAAAATAAAAAATAATTAAAAAACATTATTTTTTGTATTTTAAATAACGTGCGCAGTGTTATAGGAAAGGCATCGTCGGCGCGCCACCAGCGCACCACCGTCGTCGGCCAGCGCCCGGCCGCCGCCCTGCCGGCTCCGCCCTGCCAGCATCCATTGTCGCCCGCCGCCCGGGCTTCGCCTCCCTCGGTGCTTCGCCGCTCCACGGCCCCTCTGCTCACCTCAGTGGCTCCGTCGCTTGTGCTCGCCCCAGCCACCGCGGCCCCGCCTCCTCTGCGCCCCCGCGCCACCACCTGGGCCCCCGCGGGCCTTTTAGCCCTGCGGGGAGTCATATGGGCGACCAGGGGCCCTAGTTAAGCCCCCTGCGCGCGCCATGCGCCGAGGGGCGCTATTTTTTTTTAGCCCCAGGGGCTTATTTCTGGCCTTTTGGAGTATTTTTGAACCCTCATCGCCTTTTTCGCTCTATCTAGAGCATACGGAGGCCTTTTTTAGACTTCGTTATATCGTCAGAAAGCTCTTTCCGAACTTTTTCTGACTATGGTGATTAGGATTTTTGGGTCTGCTATTGACAGCGTTTTTTGCTGTTGAAGTCTGATATTTATTTTTGCCTTTTGGGAGTCATATCTGGCTCATCCGGACTCCGTTTTTGGCAAACCAGATATCGTCGAAAAGCTGGTTCAGTGAACTATTCAGTTGTAGGGGTCTTTTTCTAGATTCTACTCCAGGTTATCTCTCCTTTGAGTTTGGTAGTTTTTGCACTCTGGTGGATTGCTTGGGTTTACAGGTCCTGGGATCTCTTCTACTATACTTCTGGCTCACTCTTCTTTCTGACTTCTGAGCTTGTATGCTTCTCCACTGTTGCATCTTTGTTCTGTAAATGCACTGAGATAAAGTGTCTACTTCTACATTTCTCGGATCTTGTACACCTTGTATGGTTTTTGTACTCGCACTCTGTTATAAAGTGCCATGGGGGTTATGATGATTATGTCATTTTAGGTGCATCCACCTCTGTCAAGTGAATGTACCTTCCATGACATTAGCCCATGTTGTGTGTCAGTGACACCGCCCTTTGTCCTATGTTTGTACTTCTGTTGCACTGTTGGTGTTCCTGGTTCTGCTCTCTGCAGATGTTTCTAGCATTGCATTTCAGTGTTCCTGTCACCTCTCACAGTTCAGCATTATGGGGGGGTTCACCTGTTGGTTCTATTGCTTCTTGGTTTGATTGATCAGCTCTTCAGACATTATCTTCTCTACCTGGTCATGCACTTCAGTGGGGGTTCCAACAGTCTCTTCTGACAGAGTTTTCAGCTACATGCTTCAGAGATGCTTCTTGCTCTTTCTTGTTCCTTTTTCTGGGACATCTTTTCCCTAGATTGGAGGCTTAGTTTCCTTCATCTAATTTTTTTTTTGTACTTGGGTACCTGATCAGGCCTAGTTGCCGGGACCCATAGTTCCTTTCATGCATCTTGTTTTCATGCATCTTTTAGTCTTTAGCTGTTTTGCTTCTCCCTAAGTTACACTTAAGGGGGGGTGTTAGAGTAGTCATATTATAGCTAATAATTAAATCATTTAATTATTAGTCTATTATACTCTATGCTTAAATTATACTTAGGCAGCTTATAATTCTTTAGGGTTTTACCCTTTAGGGTTTCGGTATCCTTTTATAAGGACTCAGTGCTTTAATTTTCATTAAGGAGAAGGAGATTGTATTGTATTCTGTTGTTGATAATATATAAGTTTTTTCTTTCAACATGGATTTGATGTCTTTGGCTTTTTGGCCGCCATAGCTCTTTGTTCTTCTCTTTTTTGTCTTTGCTTCTAGTTTGTGACAGTCTTGCATGCAGGTGTTCTTAGGAGAATAGGATATTTCCTATTTCTAACAAGAACAGCCAAGAGATGACTATTGTGACACGAGGCATGACGACACAATAGAAATAGACCAAAAGATATGAGATGAGACCAGTTGAAGCAAGAATCACGTAATTCTCAACCCAAGAAACCAAGTTGTAGACTATGTGCAAATAGAAGGTAGATAAATAGACCCAGAATCGAGATCATATTTAGTAGAAGTACATTGGATAGACAGGAAATTACTCGTTGTTTTGAAAAAATGCTTCAGACTTGTGCGAAGAAGTACATTCTCACGTGAAGATTCTCACAGGCTCGCGCGAAACTATGCAATATCGCGTGAAATATGATGACAGACTGGTGGATAAAAGTGACAAAACTGGTGAAAGATAGCAACAAGATTGCAAAATGTTGTGTGACGATTGCCAGCATGTCGCACAAATTTTCTCAGATAATGAAGTGAAAAAGGCAAAATTTTGTGCGAGACTTGGCAGTTTTGACAAATGAAATTCTACAGAAGCTGACAGTTAAGACCAGATTGCGTTTTCTGAGATAAGATCATGTTGTTTTCTGACAGATAGTTTGAGTTATAGATTGTTTTGAACATGTTCAAGTTTGATAGTTTGTATGATTTGACATTTGTTTTGATTATTTAAATGATACACCCACGCAAAACACATTAAACAGAATGTTTGTAGTACCAGAACAGACACATCACAATCCTAGGATAGCAAGGGCAGTATCTGTTGAATCCCCACTTGAACTGAAGTTCAGCTACGCCTACTCATAGCGGACAACTCAAAAGCTTGGAGGCACGGGCTCCTCCTTACATGTGCACTCACTTCTCAGGCACACCAAGCTTCGAACCCCAAAGGAATTGCTTCCCAAAGGGTTGTTGTCTCTACTAAGAGTCGTAAAAGTGTGGGGTGTCTTAGTCAGTCTCTGACCTTCTGCGCCAATAGATAGAGGGTTTTTTGGATATTATAACAACAGTTTGTAGTAAGGATATTCGTTCAGGTGGTTGTGATCAAGTCATTTTCCCAATTAAGGGGGCTCTCCCAATCCTTTCAAAGCAAGGCTTTCACCTTAACGATGTCGAGACTTTAACACACCACTAGGGTACTGGAGGAGATTTTGGTTGCCACAACGAATTCACACCTATCAATTATGAGATTAATCACAATGGCATTTTTTATATACAGATTCGAAAGGGCTTGGCTTTAGCATGTTACCGGTTGGGCATCCACTCTCACTAGCTCTGCTAAAGCTCTTGGGAGTTAGCCACACTAGAAGAATCATATGAATTTCTCTTACACCCAAGATCCATGAAGGCAAGGGGAGAGGATACGTTCATATAGTTCTTGGAATTACAAACTATAAAACACTTTCATCAAACAAGACAATGATTCATTTTAAGCACCAACCGAAGTGTGTTCTAACTACTAAATACAGACATGAGAGTTTTGTGAAAACACATATGTATTTGACAAACATCCTGTAGTAAATACGTTAGTATTTTGTAATTTCTTTCTTCATTTCAGTGTCCTGCAAACCACCATTAAGTTGTTTCAGAGATAAAACCATAAAAACACAGTCAACAGCAAACAAAAACCATTAGTGGTTAGAAATCAGCAAAAACAGAGATATCAAAAACTAAAATTTATAAATCACTGGTGTCAAATGTCGCGCAAAGAAGTATTACAATCTGCGTGAAGAAACCTAGATACGCGCACAAAGAAATGCATATACTTGCAAAAATTCGCACGGTTATGCGAGAAAGTTCGCTCAAATTTTCATTATAGAGCCGTACAAATGAAAACCAGAATTGATCAAAAAAAGTGTAGAATGAGGCCAGAAAGTAAATTTTTGAGCCCCACGATGGGCGCCATAAATGTATATGTTAAATTTGGCTTTTCTATTCAACCATACACTTCAACATAGTCCTTGTTCATCAGTCACATACAGAAGTGAATATGAGTTATTCATTTTGCATGCCTATATGATTTGACTCGTTGCCTTCTATCTAGATGGGGTTTTGAATAGCTCTCAGAACGAGAGTCTCACAACCATACACCAATCTAAGAATGAAGGATTTTTCTCCATGAATGTGATGCAATGTAATGCAAGATTAATCTAAGAATTGAAAGATGCAAGATTAATCTAAGACATGATTGCAATGCATTTAATCTAAGAAATTGACATTAATCTATTGCAAATGAGAGCTAAATGTAAATGAGATTATCAACTAAAATGAAGTAGCAATTCTTTGTTCTAACAATGCATATTTTTCTCATGGCGTTTGAATGAGAAATGGGAGCTCTTTTATAGATTGAGAGCTTGCTCAGAATAGAAAGTTTCCTTTTTGAAAATAAAACTGATAGAAAAGCCAGTTCAAAGTAGAAAGCTTTATTTAAAAGAAAACAATAAATTGTTTTCCCTTTGCTTTAACTATTTTTCTTTCTTTGATTTTAACTGTTTTATTTATGATTTTAATATTTTCTTTCTCTTTAAAGCACAGTTATTTCAAAACTTCTATTTCTAAACAGGAGAGATTTTTGAGAGAATATTTAATTAAATAAATAAAGTATGACCTCATAAATGTATTTTTCTCAATTATTTGAATAATTAAATTCAATTATTGAAATGAGGATATTTATTTAATAATTATGTATTATTTAATTCCTTTTCATGTGTTTTAGCTCAAAGGGGTGAATTTAATTTAATTAAAGTGCTAGGACTTTATAATTAAATTAATTTAATCATAGGGTTTGTTTAGCTAATTGATTGATATTTAAGAATTAAATATAATGTATGATTAATGCAGATTTAGGATTTCCTGCATTTGACACTTAGGTCGAGTAGAGTCAGTCAAAACTTAGAATTGCCTAGTACAATAGGACTTTGATGATTCAGAAGAATGACAAATGCGACAAAATTAGTTAGGGTTGCAAGATGCCAATTTTGGGGTGTTACATAAGGAGCTGGGTGATCAAATGAATGCCTCGACATATTAATATCAACATTTGCGTCAGAATCCTGAACAAATAAATCACAATCAATGGAAATTACTGGTTTAACCAAAAAAGCATCATCTCTAACAATGGATTGTCTCCAGTTACCAAAAGGACAATCAAATTTACAAAGGGAAGGAATAATTGTTGATTTACTTGCAAGGACACAAACTAGGGTATAGATTTTTTTTCTCTTTCAAACATCGATTGGTTCTAACAAAGATACCAAAAGAATTCCCTAGTGTCGTTAGGATATGCAAGTCCTTAAACTCATAGGGTAGATTAGGGAGTGAAAACCAAATGGGATATTATTGAGGGAGGATTTGACTAGGTTGTAAAAAGGGCTTACATGGAGAGAGAAATACAACATTATCCTTCAGATTAATATATGGCCTAGTTAATGAATGCCCATTAGCCTCAACAGTATAAAATATAATAACAAAGGTATCTGATGATATAACCTGACAATATAAAATGCCAAAAATTTCAGATCTAATTTCCTTCAACAATTTAGATGAAGAAGTTGATTTCCCCCATACAAGTTGATTGCCCCCATACCTCAATAATCACACCTCAATCTGTTAAATCATTACCACGCCAGAACTCTAAAGTGTTTTCAATAATAATCTCTGGGATAGGGTTCCATACTTTCTTTATTTTTAAACCATCATGATTATTCGTAGTCGGCATAAAGACTGCTTTTCCATCATTGACAGTCGTACTCTTATCATTATCAATTGCCCCATCAGATTTTGACCTTAATTGGGGACAGACTCGCCTGAATACAATGAAGAGGATTTGATAACACCCTCCCGGCCACGACTAGAGGAGCCAACACGGTGAGGGTTTTGAAACCATTTTTGAAACCCTAGCAGAGATCCTCTACTCACTATAGGGAAAAACCAATCAGCCATAGAAGCCCCAGAATTGCAAATGTCCACCCATTTCCCATTCTTGAAAACCCATTAGGGAAATTTTTTTCTTGCATTGTATAATTTTGAACATCTTGGGAATGATTATGAAAACTAAGAAAATATGTTGATCTCAAAGGACGCTTAATTGTCATGTCCCTCCAATGCCCTTTGTGAAAAACCCATTGAGGCGTAGAGATCACATGAAGATCTGCGGCATCAAGGTCATCAAAGGGCAGGTCACCCCAATGAACCTTCGCAGTCATGATTCAGTATTGCCGACAATGATTATATTTATAATGAAAAAATAATACTAATAACAAATGTGTGTAAATAATAATAGTTTTTTGTTTTTTATTTTATTTTAATGAATGATCATTCCATTATAACAGATAACCATAAAATAAAACAACAAAGGGAATCATTATCTACCTCACAACCGCAAATGGGTGATGCCAAGATCTGGAAGATGGGGGGCTGCTACCAATGGGTGATGCCTAGATCTGGAAGATGGGGGGCTGCTAGTAGGTGTACGGCTGGAGATGTTTCTGATTTTTCCCTTTTTACTGGTAAGAAATGTTGACGCCTACCTACAAACACCTGAATTTGTAGACCACACTGATTATCCTTGCCAAACATCTTTGTTGGATCCGTCTGCCTATTCATTGTTATGCAAATCTGAGTTTCTCCTAGTTGCGAAACCATGAAATATCTCCAGCACGCACTTTTATCCATCTGAGTCCTCCCAATATGTCGAAGTCTAGATCTAAGGTTGGATTTTAGCCCAAGGAGGTTGTAATCATATTCAAACTAGGGAAGAGAAGAATGCTCCATCTAAGAAGTGTTGTTCCAAATTCCCAATCGCAGACAAAAGGAAAATGAATTCCGCTTCCACAGAATGCGCAATGAAGTTAATTCGTGTAGATACAAGCTTATTAATGACTGAATATAATAACTTGAGTGTAAGCCCACAGTTTCATGTGTCGGTTGTTTGAAACGTTTAACGGCTTTCCCCAGACATTAGAAAAATTATGCTTCACCCCTGGTTTTCTAAAACCCTGATATGATAGAATGCTCCGTCTGAGAAGCGTTGTTCACTGTTCCAAATTCCCAATCGCAGACAATTTCCTAAAATTTTAATTTTAATTATTTAAAATTATTAATTAATAGTTGCTTTAATCACTAGTTAATCATTTATTTCTTCTAAATCTAATCCTCTAATCATTTAATCATTTCTTTGAAATTAATTAAATAATTAATTTTATTTAACTAATAAACCTTTATTAGTTAATTAAATTCAATTTCCTAAAAGTTTAAATTTAATTATTTAAACTTATTAATTAATGGTTTCTTTAATCATTAGTTATTCATTTATTTCTTCTAAATGTAATCCTCTAATCATTTAATCATTTCTCTAAAATTAATTAATTAAATAATTAATTTTATTTAAATAATAAACCTTAATTAATTAATCTTTATTAGTTAATTAAATTCAATTTCCTAATATTTAAACTTATTAATTATTCTTCTTTTTTTTGGTCAGTAATAGTTATGTTTTATTAATATTTAAAGAGAAAGTCTTACAATATATATGCTATTACAATATTTTAATAGCCTCCCATTACAAGATGTAGAATTTATCCCCCCTTCGCCCAAAAAAAAGGAAAACATTCCTTTTGCAAAATTACACATGACATCATCACTACAAAAAATTTAAATCAGAGCTGCCTAGTTTTTTCGACAGACTACATCCGCATCGGAACCCCCCAAAAAATGAGCCTCCATAACCAGCTCTGTTGGCATCCTTCCTGTCCTTCATCAATATCACAGGAGCCAGGTGAGCCCTCCTATCCCTTAAAACTGCAGCAGAGTTATCCTTTATCTTCGAAAATGCTTTCAAAACCACCCTAGACGCCATATTCAAAAAAGGCACTACCTTCGTAGTTCAAAATTTTATGTTCTGTGAGCCATCTTTGTTAAAACCGAACATCATAACAAAAAACTTCCATCTTACCATCCGTCAGTGTCTTAGGGAAAAGCTCCTTGCATCATCCGTCGGTTTCGGGTTCGCTGAGTTCTCTCTCTTCTTGGGAAGATAATTGGAACAACCGGTCGTGGGTTTAGGGCATTGTGGTTCTGGATGCCAATCTTTAAATTATTCCAAGCTTTTTGCCTATCCCTCAAATAGTCTCTTCTCTACTCCCTCCGGCCATTGTAAGAAGGGTCGAATGCCTTTATTTATGCCCTCCTCATCATTCTCATAACATTCACTGAAGTTGAATGCCCAACCTGAATGCGCCCACTCTAACAGGTGGTCTAAATTTGGAGTGAGGTCATCCGTGAAAAGGGAAATCAACACCCACTTAACAATCCTCTCATGTTCGCCTAACTCAAGCCCCCATGCCATAATCATGGCTGTAATGTCCACCTGTAACTTCCATCAGTCTGAGTTTTCATGGAAATATGGCCCGACGATATGTTGAAATGCTTCCACAATCTCTGGTGTTGGACACTTTATAAAGAGCTTAACTCTATGGTCCTCCACCGAGCCAAAAATGCCCTTCTGTTGCCGTTTTGTGGTGAAAGTAAAGCGGGGTTCCATATTTGCAGACTTTCTGTTTCACCGTAAGCCAGAGCCTTTATCTTTGAGTCGTTCTATTGAAAGCATTTTGAGTGGGGCACCACCTTATATTTCACCAATCCTCATTGATTTACATTCAATGCGCAAAGTCCATAATGAGATTGGCATATGACAGATTACACACACTTCATCACCCGCGATAAGACATTCTCTGCTGTCATGTAAACTAAAAGAGGGGTAAAAATTTATTGATAACAAAAGAGAGCAGAACAAAACAAGACACAAAGAGAATTACAAAGCCTTGTCCTGGTCAACAAGTTGACCCAGCCTCTGAGATAAATCAAAGGGAAGCATCGAATGGTCAGAAATGTTCCAAGGCGGCCCATGCTCAGAAGCCCATTTGGCTAAACAATCAGCCACACCATTCCACTCTCGGGGGATATACATAAAGGACACAGAATCCAAAGAAGTACATAACTGAATGATCTGCTGAGCCACCAAAGCCAAATGCCAGTCAACTGACCCAAAGTTCC
>MU226241.1:214361-227815 GCA_018584345.1 Thuja plicata
ACTCTCAGCTCGATACACACACTCACACTGAAGTTGTGCACACAACACAATCACACATCAACAACATGGGAAGCCATTTCAAATTCCTACAAGGTCAATATAGTGAGGCCCATTACCAATCTCAAAATGATCAGGGTCAACAAGGTGATCAGCATCACCATTGCCCTCCTCCACATGACCAAAGTCAAGATCAGAACCCAAGAATTTATGAGATCCTCAGTAATGATGATGATCCGATAACTCAAAATGACATAGATGCTGCAAAATCTAATAAGGCTCTCATTAAGATGATGGAAATTCTCCTTGCAGAAGATAAAGAGAAATATTTTCTAGAATTGGCAAACCAAGGAGTTAAGCTACCCCCAGATTTCAAAGTGGAAACACTTGTGACTAAAGAAGAAGAGACTGAGACTACCAAATTGCAAAAGATGATTCAAGATATGCAAAACCAAATTAGCCAACTTGTAAAGGATAAGGACAAACCCGCACAACAATTCACAATGGAGAGCATCTGTCCTTTTCCTTTTGATAGGAGTCTTCATATGCCACCTTTTCCCAAGGGTGTGGAACTCCCTAAGTATGATAAATATCTGGGTACCACTGATCCTCATGATCATCTAAGATAATTTAGGGCCTTATCTATAGATTTCATTCATGATCAAACTTATTTAATGTGTCTCTTTCCCCGAAGTCTGGGTGGACCTGCCGTGGAGTGGTTTTCTTGACTACCCACCGGCATTAAGACTTTTGATGAAATCACAAATCTCTTTATCCAGCATTATTCTCACAACATACAACATCCCATCAACATCAGGGACCTTTGCAATCTCAAGCAGAGACAAGGGGAGCCATTCCTGACATTTCTCTAGAGATGGAGACAGCTTTGCACCAACTATCCTCATAAAATACCCGAATCTAAGAAACTCGATATCTTCCTGGACAATCTCACTCCTGATTTTGGGTATCAGGTATAGCTTCAAGGTCCCCTCAATTTTGACAACATGATTAAGCAAGCTGTGAGGATAGAGGCGTTTATGGTTAATAAAGGGGAATTGACTTTGTACAAAGACAACAAACAAGGTTCCTCCTCTTCCAACAAAGATAAAGGGAAGTTGGTCAACAAGAATAGGGATGTTTTGAATGATGGAGTGGTTGATAATGTGACCTCGGCTCCTTCAAAACCCGTTTTCAATCTTACTTCTAGTATACAAGTGATCAAAACTACTAAAAAGGCTGCAACAAACACTTAGTCACCTTCCAGATTCTCTAGCAACAAACCTTGGGCCCCTCGACCCAAGCGTGAATTCACTTCCTTGGGAGAACCGCTTGATGTAGTTTACAAGACTTTGGTGCAAAACCAGTTCTCACTCCTTTGGACAAGAGTCCATATGATCCGCAACCATGACCCCGTTGGTGGAATGACAACGCATACTGTGACTATCACTAGAACAAGGGTCATAAGACTTCTACTTGTCTTCAGCTGCACCATAAGGTCCAAGATCTGATTGATAATGGTGATATTGTTGTGGATAATCATAATAAGAATTTAGATCACCAGGCATTTAAAGATCTCTTTCCTCCTCACGAGAAAGGTGAGTCTTCCAACACTAAGAACAATAATGCCAAGGTTAACTACACGCATGCCACTAATGACAATATCATCAACAAGATCAAACCTGTCGAAGTTGAGTATTGTGATGTGATTACTATCAAGGGGAGTAGGGATGCTCCTAAGCCTAAGACCCCATTTGTCTTGAGAGGCCCTGGGTCTTGCTCGTCTGAACCTGAACCGTCTCAGGATTGCGCAAACATCGTTACCAGATCTCGCGCTAAGATCACTCTCAAGGGTCCTGACCCTCCTGCTACTACATCTGCACCGAAACAACCCATGAATAAAGTTGTTGTTGGCCCTACCAACAAGACCACGAAAATGGTCTCTACACCTCCTACTGCTAATTATAGCATTCTCGACCAGCTGCAAAGAACCAATGCTCAAATAAACATCTTTGAGCTATTGAAGATCTCGCCTTCTCACAGGTAGATTCTAGATAAAGCCCTCGCAGAGGCTAACGTCCCCAAAGACATTAATCTTGATCAGTTTTAATCTATGGCGGGTCACTTGACTTCACTGCACTATCTATCTTTCTCAGAAGAAGATGACCATTCGGTTAGCCACCCGCATAACGCTCCTTTACATATAGAGGTCATGATTGGCCAAAAGTGCATTTGTCGCATCCTTATTGATAATGGTGCTGACCTCAACATCTTCTCTGCTCACTTGCTCGCTCAGCTAGGCTATGATGAAAATCGCATAGATTCCCGCAAGAAAATTACTATCAAAGCCTATGATGAAGAAGAAAGAAAGTCTAAAGGTTTAGTTGTGCTACCCATTCGGGTTGGACCTGTTGAAAGAGATGTCACTTGTTAAGTGTTGTACATTCCTCTTGCTTATAACATACTATTGGGAAGATCGTGGATCCATGAAATGCAAGCGGTTCCCTCTACGTATCATCAGTGCATCAAGTTTCCTTTCCATGGCGCAGAAGTGACAGTTCCTACTAATATGGGTCATTCTTGTAATACACTCACACAATCAGCTGATAGTTTTGTTCCTGCTAATAGAGAATACACAGAATTCTATGATGCCAAGATTAGAGACATGGAACCAACATTGAAAATCAAAGACATAGGCATGGGTGGGTATCAAATAGAACCTGTGCTATCATTAGCAACTCTACCTTCGTCTCCTCATTCTTACGAGAGACCTTTTAAGAACAATAAATATTCTACTACTCCTCCTGAAATAGTGTATGATGGTGCCTTTGTATGGGCTTCAACACCATTAGAAGATGAAGATGAGGAAAGAGATATTAAAGCTTGGCTTTACAAATGAAAGTACATATATGAACAGACTACCCCAACTTGTGAACTATATCCCAATAGTGAAGGTCTTAAAATCATGAAATGCTTTGGATACAAAGGGAGTGGTCCAATAGGGATGAATGGTAATGGGCTAGTTGAACCTATTAAAGCTACAAGTTAAAGGATGAAAGATACAACTGGTTTAGGCTTCAAGAAGATCCTGTTCCATCTAGGGATTAAAAATTTTGTATCTGAACCTGGACCATAACCAGAACCTAAGGGCATAGCTACAGTGGACACCTTAGAGGATAGCTCTGACGAGGATTACTTTCCTTATCCTATTCCTCCAGATCTGACAACATTCTTTACTGAGCTAGATGATGTCATAATACATGCCAGTGCAGCCAAGGCTGGTAGTGACTCCAATGGCACTATTCCATTCACTCCTTTGACATACAAACAGTGGAAAGTGTCACAAGACCCTGGTTTCCAGGGTGAATGATACATACCATCACAGTTTCAAGAGAAGTTTGTGCAAGAACATGTTGGTGTCACAAGAACTCTCAAACCTTCATGGTGCAAACATCCCAGTCAGAGTTCAGACACAGATTCCCATGAATATGAGTTCAACAGTCTTTCAGAAGGATCCTTTGACAAGAATGTTGATACTACACATACATCTGAAAACCTTCTCGACATAGGTGAAGGGTCTAGTGTAAGGTCTAATGAGTCTGATCCCATAGATGTTAACATGTCTTCTACTACAGTCACTAGGAGTCAAAGGGATTCAAATACACCTTTGGATGAGATTACTCTAGGTCTCAGCTTACTAGTCCATGCTTTCAATGATTATACCGTGAATGCACTTGAACCTGTCACTTCTCTCTCACTCCAACATCCTGAGCTAATAGACTAGAATTCCCCTTCCTCATCCAATGAAGTCCTCACATTCTAGAATGACTATGCTCTAGTCTGTTATCTCCATGATATTGAATCTGTAACGTCCTCCACTAGCGAAGACAGTGTCAGCATGACCGAAAGTGATATCAAGTATCTTAGTCATAAAATCAAAAGGAAAAAAATAGGCGCTCTAATGGTGAAAACCACATTGTGGCAGTGTCAGAGCCAAAAAAAGTAAAAAGAATAGACGTATTCGAAGGTGAAAACCTCCTCAAGGTGCCTGAGGAAGAGATACTTGATGCACTTTCGAGTCATTTCCAGGAATGATCATCGGTGCTAATTGAGCTTACTCAGCCAGTAAATTTTGGTACAGAAGAACATCCGCACATTATTCATGTGGCTAAATCATTGTTTGTAGAAGAACTCAAAGAATTCACAGATTTATTCAAAGAGAAAAAGATAAACTTTGCATGGACATACTCTGACATGCCTGGTGTAGATCCTGATCTTATCATGCATCACCTGTCAATAGCTCCTGGAGTAAAACCAATCAAGCAAAAACTCAAAAAAATGCATCCACATGTGGCTCTACTTGTCAAGGAAGAATTAGAGAAACTTCTAAAAGTTGGGTTCATCAGAGTAATTGACTATGCAGAATGGATCTCCAACATAGTTCCAGTGTCGAAGCATGACAAATCTATTAGAGTCTGCACAAACTTCAGGGACTTAAACAAGGCATGTCCAAAAGATGATTTCCCACTACCCAACATTGATATGATTATGGATATGACATCAAGGTACAAAATGTACTCCCTAATGGACGATTTCTCTGGCTACAACCAAATCAAAATTGTGCTAGAGGACCAAGAAAAGATTGCTTTCACTTGTGTATGGGGCACTTTCTGCTGGAATGTTATCCCTTTTGGTCTCAAAAATGCTAGAGCCACTTATCAGAGAGTAGTCACTACTATATTTCATGATATGATGCAGAAAACAATGGAGGATTATGTTGATGACACCCTTGCTAAAATTATGGATAGGAAGGCACATCTTATTGATCTAGGCCCTATACTGGATCGTATGAAAAAGTTTAGACTACGTCTCAATCCTAAGAAATGTGCATTTGGAGTAACTTCCAGAAAATTTCTTGGTTATATCATCTCTGCAAAAGGTATCGAGGTGGATCCTGAAAAGGTGCAAGCTATCATGGAAATGCCTCCACCTCTCAATATTAGTCAAATGAGAGGTCTTCAAAGTCAGCTTCAGTCTATCTGGTGCTTCATCTCACAGCTAGCTGACAAGTCACGACCATTTACTAAAACTCTACATAAAGGTGTGACCTATGAATGGAATAAAGAATGTGAACAAGGTCTTCAACAAATCAAACAATATATAGATAATCTACCTATATTAATGCCTCCTATTCATGGGAAACCATTAATCTTATACATCTCAGCTACAAAAACATCTCTGGGTGCTTTATTGGCCCAAGAAGATCAAAACAATAAAGAAAGAGCAATCGGGTGTTGATGCCTCTTTTTTGCTAATACGACCTGTATTAAGCTTGTAACTGTGAGCTAATAGGCTCTCTTTACTCTATCCCTATTTCATGTAATCTCTTTTAACATAAATATAATACTGTTATCCATCAAAAATAAAAAATAAAGAAAGAGCAATCTATTACATCAGCATAACGTTGGTCTCCTATGAAATGAATTATTCTGTCATTAACAAAGCTTGCTTGGCGATGGTGTTCACTTCCCAGAAGTTATGGCATTACATGCTTGCTCACACTACAAGGCTCATTGCAAAAATTGATCCATTAAAGTACTTACTCAACAAAGCTGCCCTCACGGGTAGATTAGCTAAGTGGGTCATGATACCCAGTGAATTTGACATTGAGTATGTGGAAAGAAAAGCTATCAAAGGGCAAGCAATTGCAGATCAGTTGACTGAGGCACCTATTTCATACTATCAAACATTAAGGATCGAGTTCCCAGATGATTCCATCATGCTCCTCACACATTAGACATGGACCATGTTCTTATATGGATCATTCACCCAGCAAGGGTCAGGTGCCAGAATCTTGTTCATTACACCTCAGCGGTATTCATTACAAAAGGCTTAAAAAATGTTGTTTCCTTGCACAAATAACATTGCTAAGTATGAAGCCTTGATTAATGGATTAAAGATCGCTATTGAATGGCGTGTCAATGAGCTAAAGGTCTTTGGAGATTCACAGTTGGTTATCAATCAGGTGAATGATATCTACCAAATAAAAGATGAAAAATTGGTGCCTTATAAAAAGATGGTTGATGATCTCAAGAAATACTTTGCACATGTTACTTTCCAACAAATTCCAAGGGCCGATAATAAAGCAGTCGATGCCATGGCTACTCTGGCTTCCATGTTACAAATGCCAGAAAATGACTTTCGACATGAATTCCTAGTGGAGACGTTATGCTACCCTGCTTATAATTCCCCTGAATCCCAGATGATCTATTCTGTCATTAGACATGACTCATCCCACTACCACCATATTTACTCCTACCTTCATGACCAGATCATTTCGGACACTTACACCTAAAATGAGAAACGTCACTTAATCCACAGTGCTTCATGGTTTGTCATCATAGCTAATGACTTATATAGGTGGGGTCTAGATGGTACCCTCCTTAGGTGTTTAGAACCTGATGAGTCCAAGTGTGTATTAGTAGAGGTGCATGAAGGTGTCTATGGGTCTCACTCAAATGACCTGACAATGGCTCGCAAACTTATTAGAGTTGGTTACTATTGGCCAGATATGGAGAAAGAAGCTACGCAATTTGCTAAATCATGCAAACAGTGCCAGCTTCATGGAAATTTGATCCACGCTCCTACCAAGGAGCTCATTCCTTTCATAAGCTTTTGGCCATTTCAGCAATGGGCCTTTGACTTGGTGGTTCAGATACATCCATCTTCTTCAAGGGGACATAAATACATCATTACTGCTACATACTATTTTACCAAATGGGTTGAGGCAGTGCCCCTCATCGTAGCTGATGGCAAGTTTTTGGCCATGTTTATACTGAACTACATCATCTACAGATATGGTGTATCCTCATCAATAATCACTGACAATGGGGGATAATTCAAGAATAAGGATCTAAAAGAATTATGCGCTAAGTTCAGAATTATTCAACACTAGTCTTCTATCTATTATCCCCATGGTAATGAATAGGCGAAAGCTTCAAATAGGACTATTCTCAATATATTACACCGCACAGTACACAAATCTAGACAAGACTAGCATCTCTAGATTAATATAGCTTTATGGGCTTACCGCACTAGTATATGGAAACCAACAGGGGCCACACCCTTTGCTCTAGTTTACGGTGCTTCCTATTGAGGTTGAGATTCCTACCTTGCGAGTCTCTTTGAAGGGCCTCGTTACTGATGATGATATCAAAATATCTCAGCTTCAAGAGCTTGAACTACTGGATGAACATCAGAAAGTGGCATTTGATCATCTCTGAGCTTATCAGAAGAGAATATCTAAAAGCTACAACAAGAAGGTCAGACCAAGGAAAATTTGAACCAAACTGGCTTGGTCCGTATGTTATCACTGCAGTATTTGGGTCTGGCACTTACTAGCTCTCTACCACAGAGGGGGAACAACTCAAAGAGCCTATCAATACTCTTCATTTGAAGAAGTTCTACAGTTGAGATGTCTTCTGAATGCTCATGTACATACTCTATTATGAGAAAATCCTAAAAATTGCAAAATGTCCTGAAAAAATGATCATCTTAGTGAAAACCTGGCAAACAGGCGCTTTGATGTATCTATTATCCTGGTGAAAACCTGGTAAACATGCACCTTGATAATATCAAAAAAATGAAAAAAATAAAAAATAAAAGAAATAAAAAAATGAAAAATACAAAAAAAATAGAAAAAGAGAAAAATGTGCCATTGATGAAAACTTGGTAAACAGGCGTCATGGTAGCAAAAATAGAATTTCTGCCAAGATGGTGAAAACCTGGTAAATAGGCACCTCTTGTTCTACAATGCTCTATCTATCACGACATCCCTTGGATGTCTTGCAGTTTGCTCTCCTACTTTCCTGCTTTAGTTTGCTTTCCTGCTTTAGCTTGCTTTCCTGCTTTAGTTTGCTCGCTCATGCATTCACTCTCAGTTATTTTTGATATTTTTTCTCGACTTCACATGGATTGAAATTGGTCACACTAGGGGGCATCTTCCCTGTCTAGGGGGCATTTTCCTATCTTTTGGATTCTCTCTCCTCTTCGCATCAGTCACCAGTGGTTCTCACTGAGTCTACCTGCTGATGCCTAGATCTCACGCCGATCTTTATACTTGAGAATATTTCTTGTGTCAGTCACCAGTGATTCTCACTATGTCTGCCTACTATCGCTATACTACTGAGTTTTCTCACATAAACTCACTATATGCATATTTGACATCAATCCACTTTGGGTCTTTTCAAGATCCCACCTAACTTGACAAGACCCCAGCTTCATAGCTTGGGGGCAATCCACTCAGATTTGTCTTCTCTATATGAGTCAATTCAGTCATCAACATTCATTACTTGGGGGCATGGCTCCCCACTTTGATTGCATCTTCGGTTTACACTCGAGTCAGTAATCTTGTCAGTTTTAAAGGACAACTATCTACTGGCACGAACTGGTGTTTCTCAACACCCCAATCAAGCAGTGTTTTTCAACACTATCTTTGGACACATCTGTGTTTTTCAACACACATCAGACATCGCAACATAAACATCTCTCGATGACAATCAGACACATTGCACTCACAAGCACAACGGTGTTTTTCAACACCCAAAACACATACACATTCGTAAACTTTGAAACATGCTGAGCTATGATTGAATCTATCTTTGTATGTTGTTTGTTCTCATGGATTTCATTGATATTTTCTTTGTCTATTGCTTGTGGGTGTGGTTTCGATGATCCGACAATGTTAAATAAATAGGGTGTATGTGATAAGAGCTTCTGCATTAAGGTGGGAAAGCCTCACATCCCTCGATCTTGTTTATTTGTATGCCAAGAGGAGGTTGGAACTATCTCCTTGGTTGTTATTGCTCTGTTTGTTTACTTGTGTACTCTTACTATATCAAACTGGAAATAATGTTCAGGTCATCTTGGCTTTTGTGCCCTGGTGCTTATGTTCTTTTCCTACATTTTATCCGATTAAAGTCATATTCATATTCTTATGGTTGCATTGGTGCCAGTAAGGATTGTATCGACTCTAATGTTCCAAAACTCAATGATGATAATTATGCAATGAGTCCAACAACCATGTCCTAGGGTTGCATTTAGCTTAGGCTTGCATTCGCATTTTAAGCTTGCATAGTGACAGTTTTGGTGCTCTCTTCATTGTATTCTCATTCTTCTAAGGTTCTCATCTTTTGTCCTGGATTCCTCTTGACTGCACAAGCGTCCGGTCCTTGCTCTTGATCTTTATTCATATTCTTTTGGTTAGTACCTATCATATATTGCAATATCCAGCATGAGATGATTAGTACCATTGCATTCATTGCATTACATCCATTTCCACAAAAGTACATTTCCATACATTCATTTGCATTTACATATCCATAAACATGTGCATCCATTATAAGCATAAATCCATCTATCATTGCATTACATTCATTCATACATCAATAAAACATGTGCATAAACATTTGCATATTCATCCATGGCATGCATTTATAATCTATACATCTAATCATATAGGAAACATCTCACAAGACATACAAGTTTAAAGCAATATATAAACAAGTACAATGATGCCAAAATCGAGCTCATATATATCAATCAATCAAGTGTACAATGGTGCTACTCGAGCACAGCATATCAAAATGGTGGTACAATATGTATCAAATGTCTCATCTAGCCACTCCCACCCAGAGGAGGTGGAGGAGGTGGCATGGCCTGCTACTAAGGAGGTGCCTGTGGTGGTGCCTATGGAGCAGCCCGTGCCCCAACATACTCTAAAAATGGCAGAACCTGGTCCGCTGCCTCGGGAACTGCGATCATGTATGCATCATAATAATAGGATGACTGAGCAGCCTCATATCTCGCCTTTGCTTGTGCTCTGGCCAGTGCCTCCCGTAGTCCCGAGATCTCTCGATCCCTCTCAGCCACTCAAGTCTCCTGGATGACCACCTGTGTACAGTAGTCATCCTACTCCCTCTATACCTGCCTCACTCTCTCCTGGCTCTTCTTGAGAGCCTCTTGTAACTGTGCCATCTGTCCTCCTACCTATGGATCGGCCATATCAGTATCCTCCCCCTGCTAAGAGCTATCACCTGTCCTCTGCCTAGTGGACCTATCATGAGTTACACTACTCCCTGCACCTGCGTCTGCTCCCATATGTCTAGGAGGAAGGGGACTATGCCAGGTCCTCAGCCGTAGTACTCTCTATTGTGGTAGTACTTGCTATGGTGCTGGCTGTTGTGGCTGCTGCGGTGGTGGTTGTGGTACGTGTTGCTGTGGTGGCGGCTATACTACCTACTGTACCTATTGGCCCATGCCAATAGGATCTGTGAATCTCGGGAATGGGTGAGCCAATATGTGATCTCTATATGCAGGCGTCATCCCTGCATTTGTTACCCCTGTTAAATAGTCCCACCTGGCTGGTGGTACCCGTGCATCTATCATACTCCTGCCCCAGTCTAGCTGCTGCTGCCAGCCCTTCTTCATCTCATCGACGAATCAAGCATATGTGTAATACTCCTAGGAGACGTCTTGTGGTCTCCCAAACTACTGTAGGACCCGTGTCAGCAAGAAGCACTTAATGACACTGATGGTACGCCTGATCAAAGGACGCGAGCAGAACATATGTGATAGCTCATGTCGTGCGTCATCCCAAACCTCTGTAGCTATCCATGGCCTCCATATAACCGCTGCCATATCGTCCAGTTGTGCCCACCACTAATTTGTCTTACCCGGCGCTGGCTGAGTCATCGAACCTGCATACCTGTAAATGTATGGCTCTATGGGCTGTCAGGTATCATGAAAAATCAGCTGACATACGGGAAGGTGCTCCTAGGCCCAGATCTGTAGAACCACAACTCCTGCCTCCATGGTCCGTGCGCTCTAATACACAATCTCGTGCATCTCATGGTACATCTATGCGAGCATGCACTCGCCCCATCTGAACCTCACTGCTGGTATGGCTAACATCCGCTTCAGCATGAGTCCCCATTCGCACTCCAATCCATGCTGACCCTGATCTGGCACCAGGTGGCAACTCAAGAACATCACCAAGATGACTACCAATGTATGTCATGCACCATACCTGCTCATCAGATCATCCCAAGAGATGGATCAACCCATCACTAGATCATCCTGGAAGATCGCTCTCAATGCATGTGTGCTTGCCCTCGGTGGGGTTATCATACTCCATGCGAGCCCCGTGGAATGGTACTCTTAAGATCCTATATATGTCCTCAGGGGTGACTGTCATCTCCCCCCTGTGGCAAATGGAAAGTGTTCATCACCGAATGGAAATGCTCAATAAGTGCACATAATAGACCGTGATTTACCTTAATCTCAGGTACAACACGGAGATATGATAGTCCTAGCCCATTGAGATGGGCACCCTCAACATCAGTCAGTCTCTACACAAGCTCACCTATGACAGGATGGTGAGACTAGAACACAATATCGGGGAAGTCAACCTGCAAAGCAAGCGATGACATTTGATTAGTATCTCAACATGATGATTTTTCAAAGCAATAACAACAAATGAAGCTATGGATCTATCCTAAACACAGTTCTGAGGCATTCTAATTGGTTGATTTTGTGACATATTGGATGACAACTTTCTGGACTACAAGTACTTCCCATGTGAGGAAACTCTTTTCCCGCATGAGACTTCTATTTCTTGCAAGACAGGATCTCTCTTTGCGCGAGATATCATCACTGGCAAAGAAATCTCACGTGACATCGTGGTGCACCTCACGTGCGCTCGTGGAGGGACCTTGTGCGATGAAACCCTAACCTGTGTGAGGAAACCAATTTCTCGCGTGAGGGGCAACCTTGGCTACCGCGAGGAAACCATTTCCTCGCGTGAGACTTGACCTATTTGGACTTAAAAGCTTTAAAAGCATGCTAAAAAGATCTAAAAATCGATAAACATTTGAAATGCAAGATGATTTTTCGATTACTTACAGGTGCGTCATACTTTGGTGGCCGACTGTATCATCAGGAGCGCTCGAATCGATGTGTATGCACGAGAATGCTATCAATATCAACTTGGGCCCTCGCCATTCCTAATGTCAAAAGTGAATAATGATTTGAAAATGACCCCTCCGGGCCTTATATAGCTTTTGACCTAATTTTCAAAAGTGCTCTATTTTATGCAAAAATTGCACCCTTGGCTAAATTGACCTTTTTGAATCTATTTTCGTGATCAAAATCAAAATCTGACACTCCTAAGTATCTCAAAATCACGTTTTAAAATTTTGGGACTGGCGTACTCTGACGCTTGTGCAGTCAACTTTCTCACGTTGCTTTCTTGTCAGAATCATCTCTTGTCATCATTTTCTCAGCTTCTGCAATCTTTTTATCAAAAGTTAACTCTAGTCAGTTCTAGTCAAACTTGGTCAACTATGGTCAAACCTAGTCAACAAGACCTCCCGATCGCTCTAAATTGATTCTGCCTTCTCTTGATCTATCTCTGAATTCCTTTAGATCTTCGATCTTACTTCTATCTGCAATATTTTGATGTCAATCATCTTTTTGTTGTGTCATCTTTCAATTTCGCTCCCGAGGGGGCAGGATGATTGCATCGTTGAATCTTTTTCACATCATTCTCGAATCAGTCTGATCTGAATCCAAAGTCCAAATTACAAGAGGCATCTCATCACTTGGGGCATACTCAATGTTTCGTACCTTATAGTCAAAATTGGATATTCCATAATCTTGAATCTCTAGGGGCATCTTGATGCCTCGCATCTTGTCATCTTGTCATCTATCTTTCTAGGTATCTGAGCAATCTAACTCGGATCCTCAAGGATCAAGCTTCATTCTGGAGATGATTCTTGAAATCCCATTGGGTATTGGGGCAATCTAACCTTAATTCCTGAAAGTCATGCTTCATTCTGAAGACGGCTCTCAAAACGATCGTTAGCTGGGCAACCTAACCTAGATCTCAGAGGGCTAACCTTCGTATTGGGGCAATCTAACCCTGATTCTAGAGATAGTCCTAAATCTTCATCATCTATCAGTGGACATTGGGGAAATCTAACCTCGATTCCAATTTTCTCTCAATTAGTATTTAGATTGTTGTCTTCGCAATCTAACTTAGAATTCAGAGAATCATGCTTCATTCTGAAGATGGTTCTACTTCTCGATTTGATAGGTGTCTTGGCAACCTAACCTAGACTCCCAAAATCTTCATCTGTCACATCAGAGTATTATTTGAATCAACGAGTTGCTTGCACATCAATTCAAAGAGGGGCAAAATGCAATACCCCAAAATTGGCAGCTTACACTTTTAATCAATTTTGGTGCATTTTCTCATCATAGAAGTCCTATTGTGCTAGGCAAATTCTCCTTCCTAATTGTCTTTAATTGACTTAGTCTCAAATGCAGAAAACCTAAATTTGCATAAATCTTACACCATATTTAATTCCTAAATTTTCAAGATTTATTAGCTAAAAATCCCT
>MU226241.1:227865-238035 GCA_018584345.1 Thuja plicata
CCACCCCCTTTAGCTAATACACATCAAGGGAATTAAATATTATTTGGTTATTTGAATGGATTATCCTCACTTGAATTTAATAATTCAAACAAAGTAAAAAGCCACCCATGTGGCAATAATTCATTTACTTAATTAAATAATTCCTTCATATTTGTCTCACCTTCCTCCATGAAGATGAAGAGTCAACCGTTTCTTCCCAAGAAACTCTTCATCCTCTCTTTAGACTTTTCTATATTATGGACCTTCTTTCCTTCATTTGAAGGAGGGCAATTTTAGAGTACCAAAACTATAGTGAATTATTGTCTCAATTCTCTCATATTTCCAAGCTTTTACTGCATATTTAGTGTAATTTAATTTAGCTCAATGACATTTTTCATCTCAATTTAGTTTGTTTACTTATCAAGTAGCTTAATTCTATTATCTCTTTCAAGTTTCTTAGCTTAAAATCTGCATCTTCATTCCTAGATTACAATTGCATCTCTCATATAGAATAAATTTCATTTCAGTTTTCAAAGCTTTCAAATCCTCCATTTTAGCAATGGTCTATGGTTGTTGGCTCTCGTTCTGAGAGTAATTAAACACCCCAACTAAATAGGAGGCAACAGGTCAATTCGATCGATCTCATGGAATGAGCAATTCATGTTCATCTTCGCGATTCAACAACTGAACAATGACTATGTTGTGTTGTGGCTAATTTAGAGGTCAACATTCAGAGACATACATTATCATCATAGATTTATGAGATCAAGAGAGGTCAAAGTTTGTTCTTAGAATTACCCTTGTTAAACAGGAGCTCGAACTCTCTTCGAGAGGTTGTCCCTTTTGTTTGTTTTATGTCACTCATTTTAGTTAAATCCTGGAAAATACCATGTTATTTACACCTTATGGAGGACCTTATACTAGGTCAAAGACTAGATGCCAACAAGATGAACCATACGTTAACCTGTTTCCCCCGTGGGAAGAAGAACCAAAGATTGAACCACTCAAACACATTGATCCCTTGTTATACACTAAAAATGTGCCTACACTTCCACGTGGTTCCCAAAGGCCAACTATTTTTCAAGATATCATAGATGAAGAGCTAGAAGACATAGAACAAGATGCTTATTCTGCACAAATGGTAGACGTTGTGGTAGAAATAAATCATGAGATATTCCTAGAAATGTTAATCAACAAATGAGTCAAACTTCCTGATGAATTCAATGTATCCACAATATGGCTTGAAAACCACTGGCAAGATGAAATAAAACCAAAATCTCTCAAATTAATTGTGTGGTGTCTCAAGCCCTCTCTATGCCACTATCAACATCTACAACATCAACACAGACAATGTCTACACAAACTAGCTCGTCAACTCAAGCTACTTCATCTTCCACTCAAAACATGATGGGTTCCCAAATGAGTTCGTTTATGGTTTATAGTTAATCTCATGCATCTACATCAGTACCTCTCACATCAAGTGCTCAAGTTATTTCATCAGTACCTCAAACAATATATAACCCATTTGTCACTGCCCAAACGTTGTATTCTATCCCTACTGGCCTTGGATCTAATTCTTCACAACAACTCGAATCAATCTCTATAGGTCCAACGTTCAGTCAATGTCCCTCAAGGGCTAGATCTTTATTCCAACAGAGGTCTCAACAACAACAATCACAACAACCTTGTACCCATCATTTACCCCAGTATCAAAATAACAATATATGTGGGAATCAATACCAAATCCCAAAATGATCGTACATCCCAACATAAGGGACTCAAAGGAAAAGTCTTATACCAACTAAGAGACAAAGATCCAATGTTGGAAATGTTCCTCAATCCCAAATGGATATTCTGATACAACAAGTGCAAAAATTTCAAACTCAAATGATGGATATTCAAAATCATGGACAAAACAAGTCCTATACTTTTAAGGACTTGCACCCGTACCCTTTTGATCATTCTTTACAAAGGTCTTTGTTTCCAACACATTTTGCAGTACATAAATTTGACAAGTATAGAGGCAACACCAATCCTATGAAACACATCAAGGAATTCTTCGCTAGTTGAATTGAAGTCACACACGATGAAACATACTATTATTTTGGAGTAGTTCTCCTTGGGTAATATTTCTTTCTTTAGGTATGCCCACACCGAATCTCCTACCTGAAAATGAACATCTCTTCTTAGTTTATCTGCCATTTCCTCGTACCTCTCAGAAGTCCTTTAAAGTGTCTTCTTAACCTGTTCATGAATCTCTTTTATATTGTCTGCAAACTTTTCTCTATGCACACTTACCTATCCATACTAAGGAAGGTCTCTCAATCCCAATACCCCCCTAAGATTCTAACCAAAGACTATTTGGAAAGGGCTCTTACCAGTGCTTTTGTTTACTGAATCATTGTAGGCAAATTTTGCCTATGGTAGGACAAATTCCCATTTCTCTCCATACTGTTTAGTCAAGCATCTCAATAGGTTCCCCAAGGACCTATTCACTACTTTAGTTTGCTCATCCATTTGTGGATGGTAGGCAGAACTGAAGTTCAGATTGGTGCCTAATCTCTTCTACAGTGTCCTCTAGAAGTGGCCAATGAACTTTACATCTCTACCAATACAATGGTCTGAGGCAATCCATGTATCCTTAATATCTCCTTGAAAAACAAATTAGCTATATATGTGTGTGTGTGTGTGTGTGTGTGTGTGTGTGGCATCACTTGTGCTCTTATAGGGCAAAAAGTGGGCCATCTCACTGAACCTATCCACCACTACATAAATGATATCAAATCCTTTATGAGTCCTAGGTAGACCCATGAAAAAATCTATACTACAACTCCCCCATATCCTTGTAGGGATAGGAAGTGGTTGATACAAACCTACATTGGTGGATGTGCCCTTTGCTTTTTGACAAATGATATATGTTTCTACAAACCTTCTAACATAAATTTGCATCTTAGGCCAAAAGTAAAATATATTTACCTATTCCAGGGCCTTGTCCAACCCAAAATGTCCACTCATACTTCCACAAAGATTTTCTTTGATGATATTTCCCCTCGTTGAACACCTAGGGATGCACAACTAGCTACCTTTGAACAACAGACCATCTTGTATCAAAAAATCAAAGTATTCAACATCATATGCATCTTATAATTTAGCGCAAACCTTTTATATTTCATTGAAGTCTTCATCTCCATCATACATGTTCTTCAAGGAATCAGTCCCCACACTCAACAACTTCACTTCTTGCATAGTCAGATTCCTTTTGCTTAGATAATCTGCCACTTTGTTGGTTGTTCCCTTTTTGTGTTTAAGGGTGAAAGGGTCAGCTTGGATGGAATCCACCCATTTAATATGCCTATGACTTAATTTCTCTTGGCTATTCAAAAAACTAAGAGCTTGATTGTCAGTTAAAAGAACAAATTTCTTAGGCAAGAGGTAATGCCTCCATTTCTTTAATGCTTGGACAAGAGAATACATCTCCAAATCATAGGAAGAGTATTTCCTCTTATCCTCGTTAAGATTTTCACTGAAAAAGGCTATGGGCCTTCCTTCTTGACTCAATACTCCACCTATGACCATGTTAGATGCATCACATTCTATTGTAAAAACTTTGGGAAATTTTGGGAAAACAAGCACTGGTTGTTTTGATACCTTTTTCTTCAAGGCTTGGAAGGATTCCTCTGCTTCCTTTGTCCACATAAATCCACACTTCTATCCTCCATTTATAGTCTCCAAGATTGGGGCACAAATTTGACTGGAGCCCTTGATGAACTTCCTATAAAAAGTAGCAAGTCCATGAAAATTTCTCGCCTCAGTCATGGTTATTGAAGAGGGTCAATTAAAAATGGCTTCTACCTTGTCTGGATCCATCTTTAGGTTTCCTTCATATATAACAAAACCCAAATAGATCAACTCCTGCAGAAAAACGCACTTTTCCAAATTGATTAGGAGCTTCTCATCGTGTAATCTTTCAAAACCAAATCTAGATGTTTCAAATACTCATCCCTGGTCCTACTGAAGATTAGGATGTCATCTAGATAAACTATAACAAATTTTCCAAGAAAAGGATTCAACACTTCATTCATGAGCCTCGTGAAAATGCCAGGTGCATTTGACAAGCCAAAATGCATCACTTTCCACTCATAAAGGCTCTTATTGGTTTTGAATGCAGTCTTCCATTCATATCCAACCTTTATTATGATTTGATGGTATCCACTTTTCAAATCCACCTTGGAGTAGTATCTGGAACTTCCCAAACAATCCAACAAGTCTTCAATTCTAGGCATTAGGAACCTATACCTAATTGTGATCCTATTAATAGCCCTTGAATCTGTGCACAATCTCCAAGTCCCATCCTTCTTTGGATCCAACAAAGCAAGAATTGCACATGGACTCAAACTCTTAGTTATCAGGCCCTTGTCCAAAAAATATTGGATATGCCTTGCCATTTCCTCATTCTGTTGAGGTGTCAATTTATAAGAAACCTTATTAGGAAAAGTGGCTCCAGGGATAAAATCTATGTTGTGACTAATTTCTCTGACAGGGGGTAAGGTATTTGGAATGTCCTTGGCCACAATACCTTTATATTTGTCTAGTAGTTCCTCTACTTCTCTTTTGGGTAATGCTTTCTCTTTCACTATCTCTTTCTGATCTTGTTTGGGTAAGATCACCAAGGCTCAGTAGGGTGTGTCTTTCTCCTTTATCACCTCAAGGAATTCCTTTCCTCCCACAAACATTAATTTTGATTCCTTCATCTCCTATAGACTATTAGGCAATAGTAACAATGTTATTCTCTCTTTCCTTTCTGCAAAATTCTATAAGTGTTCTTTTCTCCGTCGTGATATGCTTTCAAGTCATACTACCAAGGTCTCCCTAAGAGTAGGTGGCAAGCATCCGTGGGCACTATATCAGAGATTATCTTGTCTTTATATTTGCCTATCTGAAACTCCACCCATGATTGCTCTTCAATGATGGTATGTTGAACCTTAGTGAGCCATGAAACTTTGTAAGGACTTGGATGTGGTACCCTCCTTAGCTTCAACTTTTCCATCATTTCAACAAACTCCAAATTGTTAGTAGAGCCATAATCAATTACAACTTTGCATATATTACCTTCAACCTTGCATGAGGTTCTGAACAAGGTCTTCCTCTGTGGTGGTTCTAGTGGGCATGATGTCTTGAGTAGTATCCTGCTCATCATGGATGTCTCCCCTTGATCTGGTGTTGCAAATGATCCAGGAGAGTTGACACTTTGACAATCTTCCTCTCTCACCAAATTTGTCCTCCTTTCTCCTTGGGACTTGATTTTTCTTTCTCAGGACACCTTGAAGCCATGTGTCCAACTTGGTGGCATCTGAAGCACTTGAAGGGTTTAAAATTTCTCCCTCCATATCTTCCCCTTGAATTAGATCTTCTCCATCTGAAAGTACCCTTATAACTACTCTCCCCTTGAGTATTCTCTTGATTGGACTAACCAGGGGTTTTGTAACTTTGACCCCTTCCATTAGACATCCCTCTGCTCCTATTATTAAACTCTCTTTGGCCTCTCCCTCTACTATTTTTTCTCTTGTCTCCCCTTCAATTTCTCTTCAACCCTTAATGCTAATTGACGACACTTATGGATAGTGTTGGGGGTATAAAGGCTTAATTCATCTTGGATATTAATTCTTAGGCCATTAAGATACCTAGCCACCCTCTCACTCTCTATTTCCACAATTTTGGATTTCATAGTGAGCCTTTGAAACTCCTTCATATAACTGGAGACGTTCATCTCCTTCTGTCTCAGACTTTGTCTTCTCTTATGAAGTTGTACTTCATAATCTTCTGGAACATAGGCCTCTTTAACCAAGGTCACCATCCTCTTCCAGGTAGATATCATACTCTTACCTCTCTTCACTCTTTCATCTCGAGTGAAGTTCCACTAAGTCAGGGCTGCTCCCTTTTGTCTAGACTTGGCCATCTTCACCTTTTGGTGTTCACAGATTTCTTCACATTAAAAAAAACTTGTAAGGGAGTCTATCCAATCCATAACCAAATATGGGTTTATCTTCCCACTATACACTGGAAGATTTAACTTTCCTTCCATGGTTCTTCTCTCCATGGATTTCAAGGCATTCAGGAGGGGTCTCTGGTCTGCAGGAACCTCTTCTTCTTCCCACCCAAGGGTGTCCTCCCCACTCCCTTCTTCTTCATTTCCAAAGTCATCTCCATCCTTCCCATCCACCTTGCCTTTCAACCTCTCTATTTCTTGTCTCATTTCTCTATTCTCTGCCATCTTCTCTTGCACAATCTTTTCAAGTTCTACATTGGTTACCCTTGGAGGAAGTTCTCTATCCTTTGTTTATGCTTCTCCCCCTGACATATTTTCCCAAATCCTTCTCCCTAAGGATCTTTCTATGCCCTGATACCAATTGATGCATAACCCTTCTATCTAGGTGCTTTAACCTATTTATGATAGGTTCCTCAACCCTCCAAAGGAAATGATCTCAGACAAAGGACTCCACACCTTGAAAATACCTTTTCCAACCCAACTATAGATAATCCTCTTAAACAATCTCTATTGTTCAATCATTATGTTAAAGGCCAATCAATCCTTTAACCTATTACTCATCTTGGTGTGCTAGGAAGGAAACCTTGTTGTTAGGGAGTGGAAACAGTTTCCTATTCCTTCAAGTACATTTTTTTGATCAGACTACGGGGTTTCTAAAGTTCAAAAGACCCCTAAGTCCAAAATAATGTTTTCGAGCCTTTTAGGCCTAGCCCGGCTAGTAGCCCTATGGAGGGGGTTTTCTGACAATAATACTTATAAATCGCAAAGGATCATACAAACAAATCACATATTCTGACACCCTTTTGGAAGATGGTTGAAACCCCCAAAGCACATATTCTGATCTCCTTGTTCAACCTCTGAGCCCTTATATGCCTATGAGACCTAATTGTCCTAATTAGGCCCCAACAAAGGAAGTATTCACTAGTCAGAACCCAGGGACAATAAAATGTTTGGAGGATGAATACAAATGTTCAAATACACCTAATCTACCATTATTTTCAATAAATACACTCCCAAAGTCCTCCCGCACACTCAATCTCGCAAAACAGTGACTAAGCACATAGTTATGCTTGGCCTAGGGCTTGGTGTTATAAATAAATGTCGATGAATTATAGCCTCCTACCTTTGGATTATTGTAGTACATAGCCCTAACCTGCATACCCGAAGTGAACATAATGATCCACTGCATAAATTTCAAGTCAGGGCCATTTTTAGGCAAAACCCTTATCTTTAGCCCTCAACCGGGTACCTGGCAGAGATATGTCTATAATTCCTCCAAATAGATTCCTCAAGACCATAACCTAGACTTTTTAGAAAGATACTTGAGATTTCCTTTCCACCATGTAGATCTTCAAACCATTCAATGAAATATGTTATTCAAACACCATGAGAATTCGCAGAAAACTGAAAAAATCATAATTTTGTTATTATTCTTCAGCACCAAACTTTTCATACATCCTCCTCTCAATTAAATTTGATTCAATCAAGTACATATAGGTGTCAACCAAATTTCCCCAACCTTTTTTCAAACATACGAGACCGTTGGAGAAGTTGGGATGCTGAAATGCAACAAATTGCATCTTTTCTTGCAAAGTTACGTTTTGCAACTTTTGCAAGTATACATATTTTTTAGCAGATTTTGCTCCTAAGGATTTTTATGCATCATATGACCACTAATAGACCACAAATGGATCCAAAACTCCTAAAAACACCTAAGTCACACTTCTAAGACCCCACAAGCCCATATGTTCAATGGTGGTTTATAGATTACCTTTCCATGACATTGGGTTATATGTTGGGGTTCTTTATTACAAACACCAAACAAAACACTCAAAGCAAACCAATGCCTCAACGAAACCCAACTCTCATGACATTAGGTCTTGTCTTCTCCTTGTAGGAGTGCCCCTGCACCAGAGAGAGACAAGTGAAGAAAATTAGAGATAAGTAGAGAGGATATATTATGAATTATTAAATATTTTTAAAATATTATTATATTGTAAAATTATATATTTAATGTTTGCAAATATTTAGTATGTTTTATTTACTAGTAGCGATAATGAGTTTTTCTTTCTATTAATTTTAAAATCGTTTTACATCAATTATACTTTTTATGCATATTTTATTTATGTTGAAGTTCTATTAAAATGCAAAATAATACTATTTTTATTTAATTATTTATTAACATAACAAACTTATTATATACCAAAGCTACTATTATGATTTCTTTTATCATCGATAATCGCTCTTGAATGGAGTTTTGAACCAGTAGGATCACAATGGGGGACCCCATCCTCGAAAACACATTGAGGCATTAACACCTCATTGATTACAACGAGGAAACCCTCATCTTGCCACTTGTCTCCTTATTAGTCCTCACCTCACCAATAACACATCCACCAAAAGAGCCTAGTCATGACATGAACATTGTGTGAACCTTTCAGGGATTTGAACCTTGGTTGCACCATTAACAATGCATCCACTTAACCATCACATTATCTGATGAACCCTATGTACTATTAATTTTAAATAATTATTTTTAGTAAATATAAATTTTATATATTTTAATTTAAAATTTATTCTATTCTATTCTATTTCTTATTTAGATTTAAATATAAAATTATATATTATATATATTGTAAAATTATAGTAATAAATAAAAATTAGTAAAAATAGTCCACTTTATACTTTTTTTTTCTATTATAATTTAAATCTTTGTAAAATAATTACATTTTATCTTTCTAAATAAAAATTTAATCATTTATGGGGATGACACTGCAACATAACGGTAAATTCACGACCTTGTTGATAGGGAATTCAATGGTTCGACTCACATTCCCTCGATGCTTGAATGGATACACAAGAAGCTCAAAGACCGAAAGGTAGTTGAAGAGGAGTATGCACACCCATGGTTTGGTGGACACTGTTCATGGTTCCATCGCCAACATAGACTTTTGACTATTTAGACTGATGAAGCCAATAATGATTTTGCCTAAGAATAAGGAGAATGAATGTCACAACAATAATGGATGGTGACTAAGTTTGGGGCCAACAAAAGGGAGAAAAGTAGTGGTAGCGGCCCGAGTTCAGAGGAGACTGAAGGTGACTAGAGATATAAGGAGATGTTATCCAAAGCGATAAGGAGTGATACATAGTGAGATAAAGACAAAGGCAAGACCAATGAGATAAGGAGACTCATGGCAGATAAAGAGATAAGGGGAATTAGAGGGATAAGGGAGGACTGCCACGAGGAGGAAGGAGAAGGGAGATATAAGGGATATCAGAGTGACGAGGAGGGGAGCTATGAGGTGACTACAAAGAGATAAGCAGATTTCAAGAAGGTAGTTTAAATAAAGAATGACAAATATATGAGGTGTTAAGGCTTCAATAACTAGAAAAAATTATCATTATGGGGATGAGGTCCTCCAAACGTGACCCCACTAGTTCAAAGATCTAGCCAAAAGCGATTATTGATAAAAAAAATAAAATTCAATCGTTAACAATCCTCCAAGCTAAGTGAAAAGAGCAATGAACAAAATAAATGGACAAAAAACTCTCAAATATCCCTTAAAAAGTGGTACAAAAGGAGCTGAATTACAATCATAAATTATAGATAGCCTAAGGCAAATCATAAAATGACGAGTCTTAATAAAACTTACCTTTAGCTTTGTTAGATTTATGAAAACATATTTTTGTATAATTTTTTTGAACATAACTTAAAGCACTTAGTTAATGGTAAAAGCATAGTTACAAGCCTCAGACTCGCCTCAGACTCGGCAAGGTCGGATTGGCCTCGGACTCGGCCTCGGCGACCGGACTCGGCAAATCGAAAAACCCAAGAAATTCAAAGATTTTTAAGGATTTAAAGCATTTTTCATGCATCATTTAGTCAATTAACATCAAATACACATTAATTGAGATAAATAGAAGCTACTTTGCACACATATACAAGTTTACAACTTTACATAGATTGCGAAAGTATAAAGTTATAAACTGTTAAACTAAATAACACACTAGAAATTGAAATATAAATAGTTTCACTGTCAAATGTCTACAATATTCACGGAATATGAAATCCATGGAATCAAAAGTTCAAAACATATATCAAAACTAGGCTCATAGCAGCCTATCCCAGTGTCTTCCTACGA
>MU226241.1:238962-253052 GCA_018584345.1 Thuja plicata
AACATTTGTCAGAATACAAAAAATTAGTTTGGCACTTTACATAACGAACAATCCAACTTCTGTTAATAGCCAATGTTTGTATTTGAACCATAGTTACAAGCCAAAAAATAATTAAAAACAATTTAAATTTTTTTATTTTTTACTTTATGGATCAGCTGGCTGCGGCAGAGTCTTGGCCACGAGACTCTCCGAGTCAGGAGAGTCCATAGACTCTACGAGTCCTGGCAGGACTCTGCAGGACTCAGCCGAGTCAGAGTCTAGAGGCCAATAAACTCTGGAGCCCTGACTCGGCTCAGGACTCGCAGAGTCCTGTAACACTGGGTAAAAGTCATATTGTAACAACCTAGATGATGTGAACAATAATTTTTTGAGACGTTATAAACAATTAAAAAAAACAAAAATTATATGGTTAACTATTTTTAAAACTATCTTTTAAGCTAATGGTATAGCCCTAGTCTTAACGGTATGGGTTTTAGGGGTTACGGTGAATGCAACCCCCCTCACTTACGTAGGCCGGTGGTTTACACGCTGAAGGCTGAGCGTGAAGGGCGCAACCATGGCTCGGGGAAGCGCAGCTCGTCTTCTGGCTCCGGCTCGAGCTCTGTTCTCTAAGCACTACGGTCCAGAGATTCCTACGCCATTCCTGGGTGGTCTAAGGCATTTTGCAGGGCTCGCTCGGCCGAAAGAAGAGAAAGAAGGATGGAGGGACACCATGGACAAAATCCGCAACATTGGAATTTCGGCTCACATAGATTCTGGGAAAACAACATTGACAGAAAGAATTCTTTTTTACACGGGAAGAATTCATGAGATCCATGAGGTCCGTGGAAAAGACGGCGTGGGCGCTAAGATGGACTCCATGGATTTGGAGCGCGAAAAAGGAATTACCATTCAATCTGCTGCCACTTCCTGCACTTGGGACGATCACCAGGTTTTTTTCTTCGTTCTTCTTTAAAAGTAGATTAGTTTGCTGCTGGAGAATTTGAATTCTCGGAAAGCCATGGGAATTTTCATGTGATATCTTCCACCTGCAAATTAAATAGTAAGAAAAATGTCAATAATTAGTGACATTTGGTAATCAAAGTATAAAGTTCTCTGTTTTCCCTCTTTCTCAGTTGTATAATGCTTTTGAACTGAATGTCATTTAACTCGGATGGTCATTTATTTTTAGCTCGGACTCAAAATAGAGTGAGTGAACTACAATGATACATAGATATAGATTTAATAATGTCTGAGAGACCAAAACAGTCTATGGTATCCACAGAGCCAAAACCAAAGAAGGGAGATGGTGCTGAAACGCACAGTAAAACAGTGAAGTCCTGCTTGAATCTCTGTTATCTTTTACTTTTGAAGTATAATTCTTCTGCTGTGAATTTTGGTCTATAATTCTCCGCGTTTAACATTTCCTTCTAAAATAGTGCAGCCAACGACCTGCCCTGCGGGCTGTCGTAAGTAATGAGTCTTGTTGTGGGGGATTAATCTTGGTGATTTAAGATTTAAAAGTGAGCGTGAACTAGAAATTGAACCTAAATTCGACTTTTTATTAAATCTTGACAATTGTGTGGAACAAGCTATATTGGTTGTGCGTTTCATTTTACTATGATAGCTACTAATTTCAGTTTGTCCTTTCGGTTCTCTTTTGTTTGTTGCAACTCATTAGTTTGCTGGTAAACGAGCAGGTTGATTTGTGCAGATAAACTGCATTCATGAGATCATGAGATTGGCAAACCGTTTCAGTAGGATAATAGGCCAGAATACTTAGTATAGAATTAGTTATATGCCAATTGTTCATTTTAACTGTCAAGGCCATTAGGTTCAAGAGTCATGCCATTTATAATGGAAATTCAGCTGCTTAAATAGTGTGTAGTCTGAAAAGTGGAGTGGGATCTAACATTGGAACCTACCCATTAGTTAATAGTTCATTTTAAAATATCTTTTCTGTTTTAAAATTGAAAATAAAGAATTCGAAAGACAAATTGCTTAGCATATGAACATGCACACAATTTTAAAGGCAGAAATATCTGTTGAATCCAGGCGATAATAAGAAATGCAAGGATATATAGATCATTTGTATTTATCATTCTAATGGTAAATCTGCGAGCATGCTTCAAATCTAAGGCAATAGAGAAATATGTGGTCCTTAAGCCTGACAAGGAATGAGCAAAAGGGACACATGACATATAATCCAACAAGGCCCATGAAATTCTGGGGAAAGCTGTGGAAAGCGGTTTTGGGTGAGAGTATATGTTGGATAAATAGATTGAAAAATGGAGGACAACAATAAAAGAATAGACAAAAGAACATTTGTAGAAAATTTAAGATGTCTGTACAACTTGAAAAACCTTGGGGAGGTTACACATGGTTGTTTCCTGAACAAGAGTCTCAAATTTCTAGGATTTGTTTGAGGAACTATCACAATAAGAGTGGGACATTTGACGCCAATTATGGAGCTCAAATGTGAACCTCTTAGGGTGGGGTCCCATGGAGGGGCGCTTCCTAAAAATTTGCAGCTGGTGCTGCAGGGATTTTTTAGGAATATTTTAAATATGGTGGTCCCAGGAATTTCTAATGCAGCTCAGCTTAAAAGTTTAAACTCCAACATTTAAGGAAGTTGGGGGTTTCATGGATTTTTCTTCTAATACTTTTAAATAAAGAAATATATTTATTTTTTGGTAGGTAAATAGTTTAGTTTATTTATTTATAATAATTAAAGTTTGACATGAAGCATTAAATTCAAAGTCTGTATCTATCGAAATCCTGCAACTACTAGTATCCCACATCTGCGTCTACCCACAATTCCCATTACATTGTTTGGCCGTCAACGATCCTATCAATATCCAAAAAAACTATACTGTGACTCGGTACCCCCTATAAAAAATGGGTTTTTCATACATTCTTTGATATAGAGCATGTACAAAAATGACACAAAAATAAGAGATGGGAGCTGCATCGAAGGATTTGAGGGACCTGGATCATTTGGGACTGCTCTTCTTGCTATGCCCCGTCCTGTCGCCGCCTGTCCTTTGCATTGGTGTTGCACCTTTGGTTCTTCCTTTCGGTCCCCACCGTGTCTAGCAATTCTCCGCCTTCCCCTTCACTGCTTTCTTGGTCCATTACTTTGATTTTGTCTTCTTCGCTGGTCCTCCATTCCACCACCTCTTGGTGGTCTCCAGTAATCTGTGGCCTAATGTTTCAGAAGGGTCCTGTTGAAATTCTCCTTGTCCAAGCAAGAATTGATGACATGCTCCCAGTCCTCGGTGTATTGGCATACGACCTTCCACATGTTCCTTGCTTCCGTTCTTCTGACATCTCTGTTTTCCACCGCATGGTAGAAAAGAAACGGGTGGAGATATACGGGGTAACCTGGGACGTGAATCCAAATCCCATTTTGCGTCCAAATCCCATTTTGCGTCCTGAACCCAATCCACGACTCAGCCACTCGAAGGAAAGTTTCGAGGTTCTTCCTCCACTCCTCACACAACACCTCACCATGAACCTGCACACTACGTTCACATTGCTGAATTTCAAGCCCCATGTGCAGAAGAGGGAGGAGATATTGGTGTTGGTCCTCAATTTTTACTCGACCAAGAGGAAATCAATCCCAACCAGCCCGTGCACCATTGTGATAAAGAAGGGGTCATCAGTGGTGAACACATTTCGTAGCCTCTCGTTTCTAATTTCTCCCCAAAACGCCATTTGCTGCTTTGTAGCACCCATGTTGAAGCTCGCCTACATTGCATACCATGCTCTATGAATTACCACCGACTTCAATGCAGGATGAAGGCCATCGAAAGCTTTTTGAAGACACTAGTTGCTCGGGTGATGTGAGCATTTACTCATTCGTTCAGACAACTCAAATTTCCAACGACCATCTTAGAATTTAATTTGCATCTCATCGAAACCATACCTCACTTCAATTCCTTCAAATGATGTCAGCTCACACAATCATTTTGTGTCATTCGAGTCACATCAAAAAATCCGGCTGACCACCTCAACGTCCTCCCACTTGTTGAGTTGGCAATTCTGATGCCAATTTGGAAAGTGTATCTGCCACCGTGTTTCCTTCCCAGTAGACGTGGGGAATTTTGAAATTGACAAATTCCGCCAACTTTCTCCGAATAATGGATATCATTTTATCTATTTTCCAAACATTTGATTTACCCGTGGCGATCACATTCACTATTATTTGGGAGTTGCGTTCCAAATGAAGCCTCTCCACATGCATACTCTTCGCCATCTCAACAACCAATAATACGACCTGGGCTTCGGCTTCATTATTGGTTCCATTGTCCAATTTTTTAGATTCAGTTGCAAGTATGTGCCCTGAACTATCCCTTGCAACATAGCCAGCACTCGATGGGCTAGGGTTTCCCTTGGATGCCCCATCGAAATTAACTTTGACCCATCCTTCCGATGGGGCCTCCCATACTACATCTTCTCATCTTTGCCTAATCGGATTAGCCCGATAATGCCCATTAGTAGGCCTTAATAAAGAAATATTTATTTGTAATAATTTTTTGTATTTAATTTTTGCATGGGCAAGAAATAGGCAAACTTGATTTTCCTTTTTGGAGGAATCTAAATTTTTAGAAATAATTTTCTTAAGTTGGTGGAGCAAATTCTAGCCCCACCATTTTTGTTTTGCTCAAATATGCAGCCCTAAACTGTAGGGGCTCCTATTTTCCTGGAAAAGATTCCAAATGATCCTGTAGTGATTTGTTTTCTTCTTCATGGGACATCTTCTTCCTTGGAAATAGAAGCTTAAGCCCCTCCATGGGACCCCACCCTTAGAAAGAGGCATACATATGATTATTTATCTCTTTATTTTAATGATTTAAAGCTGTACTTGTTATGATTTGTAGTCATATTGATTGATAGATGGAAAATAATTATGATATGGATCAGTTTTCTTACAGCATATGTTTTTGTTATTTGACATTTTCACTGATGAACATGCATCCACAGGAGCACCTAAAGTATTCTTTTCTATATCTGACTTGAATTATTTTTTCCAGGTTAATATTATTGATACACCTGGTCATGTTGATTTCACTATTGAAGTAGAGCGGGCATTGCGTGTTTTAGATGGTGCTATTCTAGTCCTTTGCAGTGTTGGTGGGGTGCAAAGCCAGTCTATTACTGTTGATCGTCAGATGCGGAGGTACGAGGTTCCTAGGCTAATTTTTATTAATAAGTTGGATCGTATGGGGGCTGATCCGTGGAAGGTTCTTGAACAGGTAATTTTTGTTATAGCGGCTTGTTATTTTTGGTGCTCTTTTTTCTTAAGTTAATTTTCCAGTACAGGTTATTTTATTTGGCAATTTTGAAGTTGCTAATTATGTTACCCAAAGGTATGGATATTGGGGGTTGTTGGGAAGATCATTGCTGCAAAAGAAGAGGATTCCCTCCGAATATTAGAAGAAATGTTAAAGATCAATATAAGATGTGTTTTGTTACTATATATGTTTTCAAATCCAAAAACATGGAGTGACTTAATTAAGCATACACTGCAGTCAATGTTTTTTGCTTTCTTGATTAGTTTAATGAGCCTAATACAATCAAATCATCAGGTTGATTTGCATATGTTGTTTCAACATCAAAATTTGTTTAATGAAGCATACTGCTCTCTCACATTGTCTAAGACTGTAATGGAAAAGTACTCTCAGATTTCAAAGCTGCCATGTGATTTTTCTGACTAATACATTTCATTGAAAAGCCTGAATATATTCAATGTGCTTATAATTACATTCTTGTATATTTAAGGGGAATTATCCTTTCCTTTGTCTCTGCGTTCTTCCTGCGGTTGTGAACATAATAATATTATTGTGGATTCTTTTTTGTTTGTATTTTTTTCACCTTTACCCTTTAAATATGACCTCAATTCTTAATTTTTGAATTTTTTCTCACTTGTACTAGGCTTGTGGCAGTGTCGCTGAATACTTTCTCTTTCCTGTCTGGATACATGTATCTGCGTATCAGATACTGGATGCATACTCAAACTCTTGGATATGACATGGATACAGTATACAAACACACCCCTATATGAGCATATTTTTGGTTTGCATTCAATATGTTTGGATATAGCACCACAGTGTGGTACTGCATCCAGTTTAAGGAGAGTTACATGGGAATGCTCCTCTGCTTCTCAACGCACATCCTTGATCCCTGGGTTTCCCCATTACACTAGGATGGTAAGGGATGTCTCTTGTCACTCCAGAAACTGCGAGGCCTAATGTCCTTGAGACATCTAGCTGTCCTTGGGATGACTGGGGACATCTCATCCATTGAGATATTGCTCAACCATCATGGGGCGGTTGGGGTGGTCACACATTCCCTTGTCGAATTTTGTTACCAAGAGAAAGTTATTACATATCTAACTTGCTAGATCTGGTATGCAGGTACAATTTTTTTCTTGGGTTTAGTACAGCTGTATATAACACACAAAATTGCAAATACGTTTGATATATCATAGATCATATAATATTATATCATATAATATTAATGACATTTTAATCTTTGATAGTATGATACTTCATCGTTTATCAATGATTGTGATAAAGATAATTGTCAATTTATAGTTCAAAATTTCAATATTATGACATATATTATATATGTCTGGGATGAGTCAAATGATAATGGGATGATTCAAATGATAATCATCACATTTACAAAATTTGAAAATAATACAATGAAAAATTCATATTCTAGTTTTCATTCTTCATGAAAAGCATCTAGGTCAAAGTCATTGCTTGGTTCACATCATTTGAATCACAAGCAAAGGGAGTGCCACTCCTAGGTACATCATGTGTAAGAGTCTCATCATCAATTACATTGATTCTAGCAAGCTCTATGATCTATGCATCCAAGTTGGTACACTCAAGGGTTATGTCCTAATTCTTTTTTCGCCCCTTGTAGTTTTCTTATGTGATAGGAGATGTAAGTTGGAATGGACATAGACCAAGTCTTTTGCTTTTTTTTTTCCGCAGCCAACTGGTTACGCTTCACCGAGTGGATAAAAGAGTATGTACTCCAGTTCCATTCAGCCAAAGAAGAACTTGCAACATGTTGAATGGTGAGTATTAATGTTTATGAAAAAAAATGCTTACTTGTTATAGAAATTTGATTGCAAGACACTAGATGAACAAATTGTCAAATAATCTTGCCCATGGAGGTACCAACGTATACAATTATCTTCCTTGATTTGGTCTTGAAGAGCACAATATTATGATCTCGTCTTGAGATGAACTTGCCAAACTCTTTCCTAAGCTTATCCACCACTTCTAGATTCAAGAAGATTCTTCAAAATGGTCACTATCTCGATATGGTATATTTCTCCTAACAAAGAAAGTATCTTTATAATACATTAAAATATTTGGGGGATAATGCATATGCAAGGAGATGCAATGGTGTGTTCATCTTGTTCCAACAATGATGAATGATTTTTCACACTTTGAAAATGTTTTTTAGGGTTATTCCCCCTTTATGCTATTATGACCTTTAATTATTCTATCATAGAATCATTACTGTCATAGATTTCCCAAAATATGGCCAATCTATATTAACAAACCTGATCATGCTCATGACATGCCCGGTGAAACTCAAGACATAGTATACATGAGCTCAACAATCATCTTTTAGGATCAATGACTTGACTTTTTGGGCCCTTTTTGATTTTGATTGCTTCCAAATTCTCCATTGGTGGGTGACTAATGAACATGGTGCCCAATGCCCGCGCACTTTCATAATTTGTCCTAGAATGATTGTGTAATGTCCTTTTTTTTGGGGACATTAGAAGTCAATCAAACAATTAAGTTTTAAAGTTGTCAAACCATATCAAATTAAATGACAACTTAATAAAGTAGTAAAATGACTTATTTGGAGCCTAATGAAAATTAATAAAGTTATTTTAATTTAAAAGAGGGGAATAATAAAGAGACAAAAAAGGAATTCCAAGAGACAGGCAAAGGGAAAACGAAGAGTCACAGGGATGTGGTATTAAAGAACATGGAGGAGCTCATTTTTAGCATGCTTGGTATATGTTTGGCTATGTTTTTTTTCTTTTGGAGAATTCTGGTTTGAGGACAGAAACCCTTGAGCTTGGAGGCAGTGGACGGAAACCCATTGTCTGTTGGAGATATCACTCAGGTGTCTCACTTTGTGCTTCAAATTCATATTTTTGGTTATCCAATTTGACTGTAAGTTCTGTGTCTACAATTGGTTTTTTGTTGTTGCTCTACTGAAGATTTAAAGGCAGCATTCATATCTCATTTTAGAATATATATTCCAGTTTTGATGTTTTATAACTTTCTGTACAATGTGCTGGATAAATTGAAAACAATTGCATGCAAATTATTTATTTAAATTTCTGTGGAAAAATCTGGAAAAAATATCCAAGGGGGATATTTCAGTGGTATCAGAGCTGGGTCTCCTGCCATCCTGTGAGGTTTAGAAGGGCTAAAATTGTCAAGCCGACAAATCTGCAATTAACATAAGTATATTGCATCTAAGAAGAGATTATTTTATCTTGGACATTTATGCCGGAAATCAAAGGGACCAAAATGATTGGCGATTATTTGCTGGAAGTTTTATGAGCTGAAATCTGTAAGTTGAAGCATATCGATATTTGAAGTAAATAAATATTTATTTCCAAAAAGTTGATGTTTTGGAAAATACAAGTACAGTATATTACGACTGGGTTCAAAATATTGGATGGTATTGATGTGGGTGTCCGTGAGTTTCATGTGGAACTGATAAAATAATGTTTGAGCAATAATTGGCTTCTTTAGTTTGAGAAATATGTTTGGCAGGCCCAATACACCATGCGTGAGAAATTTTAAAGCCAAGGAATAGCATTTGAACTCGTAAGGCTTCAGACGGGGTGAATTAATAATGTATTTGCCGAGAACTTCAGCAACGCAAAAGGGGAGGAGTTCTGAATATTATAATAATAAATCAAAGGCTTTGGTTGACGGGTATTTGGGAAAAGCCTTTGGGAAATAAATTGGTGATCGAACTCATTGGCCACTCTCTCTATTTTAATGAAGCGAATGCTATATTATAATAATAGATCAAAGGCTTTGGTTGACGGGTATCTGGGAAAAGCCTTTGTGAAATAAATTGGTGATCGAACTCATTGGCCGCTCTCTCTATCTTAATGAAGCGAATGTTATATTATAATAATAAATCAAAGGCTTTGGTTGACGGGTATCTGGGAAAAGCCTTTGGGAAATAAATTGGTGATCGAACTAATTGGCCGTTCTCTCTATCTTAATGAAGCGAATGTTATATTTATGAGAATGTAGTGGGGCCGGTTATTTAAGGGATATCGTCGATTAATAAAGTCTGTTTGTCTTCTGTATTTTATTGGAGGCGTTAATTTCATTCATCCATATTGACTTCAATATTGGCATATGCGAACTGGGCGATTCTTTTTGCGGAGGCCATTAGTCCATAACATACATTTCTGAAGATTAACGGTGGTTGTTGTGTGGCAGGCGACTCATATTTTAGGTTGGCTCTCATTTTCCAAACACGTAAGTCTTCCTTTCTAGCCGTGTAATACCAATATATAGGTGTTGCTTCTTGAGTCGAGACAAGGACATAATACCTGGTCGTTTTGAGAAAGAATCGGGTGAGATTGGAGTGCACTCCAAGAATCCAACGGATATGAGGACAGACATAAATTGAAATATGGAGTTTGATGTAGCTCACGGCTTGGCCATAATTCAGGAAAGATTCATCTATTTGAAGAGGTCGATGCATATTTCCTGTAATAGGGAATGCTCTTGGTTGTTGGTGTTACTATCACTGGCAAGGGTTGAAGGAAGTTCGATGAGATATAAAGGTTGCTGTGTACTCCAAGTGGGCTGCCATTCCACATACAGATAGTCTGTGATTACAATCAAGGTCAGAGAGTTGTGTACTTGGTCTTTGAAGAAAAGAATCAAGCCTCTTGCACTTAAAATTCCTGTTATGCACAACAAAATTAGAGAATGTCCTGGTTGTGAAGGATGAAATTGTTCTTTGCTTGTAATTCATATTCTCTTTCTAGGCTTTATATAGCAAACCTGAGTTTTCTTTAACAGCAAGTGACACACAATTCAGATCCTTCAAAATATTCAGTAAACTCTTTGGTTTAAGAAATGAAACAAACTGGTTGACATATTGAAAGTAGACAGGGAAAGTGGTGCAACAAACTAGGGTGCTCATTGCATGTGGAATGGAAGGTGAAGTCTAAGAACAGCAGACAGGGAATCTGAAATAACATATGAAGGAACACTGGAAGCTCGATTTAACATACAGAATGGCTGTGAGAGAACAGAGGAGACTTCTGAATGATGGTAAAGATTGATGTCATGTACTGAAGACTATCTGTATCAAAGAAACAATACTGCCGATATAAGGATTAAGAATTTCCCGAGTGACAGGTCAGAAATAAACTCTTTAATTTCTGTAAAAAATTGTATACAGCGGTTCTGAGTTTGAGGCATATTGTTTGATAAAATGTGTCTGAGAAGAAGTGCAAGTTTTTAGTGAGACTGTAAAAGGGATTCCTGGGTTATTTCCTTCATTGCTGTCATTTCTTTCTCGATATTTGTTTGCCAAAGACCATTATAAACAGTACACAACAATATACAATCTGAAAACTCTGTATAATCAGAACAGGGCTGAAAATGTAACAGTATATTCTTGTAGTGAAAATTGAAAGGAGATTGGGCAAAGGTTCTTTCAGTGGTGAACTCAGTTTAATATTGTTGGGAATTTGCAGCAGAAGTTTAAATTGGGACAGAATTGATGGAATTCGGATTGAAGTCAATGGCAAAGATGGTCCTTTAAGAGAATTATTCAGGAAGTCATTCAAAATTATTAAGTCCAAGCCTTCATTGGAAGCGGTAAATGTGAGTGGCATGCTTTATTCTTTAGGAAAGCAACTTGAATTCCAATATCAGTCCAAGCATGTTCTTCTTTAGCAAGTTGGAGGAAATGGAGAAGTGTTTGACAAAATTGGACCAATTAGATTTTGAAGGGTTGAAATGTGCAACAGAAGGTCCTTTGGTTGCTTTAGTCCAATTCCGAATGATGAGGCATTCAGATGAAGATGTGAGATTTGCAGTCAGCACTTGCCTTAGCGACATTTTGAGGATTACAGCTCCTGAAGTTCCTTATAAAGATAACATAATGAGGGAGATTCTGCAGCTGAACATTGGTAGTTTTCATGGGCTCGAGATACCAGGAGCTCTTCTTACGGTAGGGAGGGTGAAGATTCTAGAATTAATGGCTAGTGTCAGAATTTGTGTTCTGATCATTGATTTGGACTGATGATCTCATTCTCAAAATGTTTCAAATTTTCATAGCCACAATCAGTAAGGATCATGAAGAAAATATATATTCTTGCGTGCAAACCATTATGATCCTAATCATTGACTAATGTGATGTTATTCCGTAGTCTCTTATGTCTTTATTGTTGGCTGTTATGAGACAAGAACAAGATGTTTTTAGAGCTGCATATGAGTTGGTCAACAGTGTTTTCAAACAATGTGTGAAACTGAAACCTTACTTCATTAATGAGGAGGCTAATGCACCAAATATTGATAGAGAGATTTCCATGGAGCATGAAGAACTTCAGGATGATTCTTTGGTTGAGTGTATAGCTATTAAGTACGAGGATAAGAATAATGAAATTGACAAATCAACAACTTTTGGCACACATTCAGAACAATCAAATGAAGTTGATGACATTAGTGCAGATTTTGGAATAGATGAACATCTTCTTAACATCGTGGTACAGGTAACTAGAGACAACTATGGAGCTACCTGTTGACAGGTATGACACAATGCCTGATTTTGATATGCATCATAGCATCAATTCTTTTGATTTGCATGAACATGGGTGGAAGACTCAATTTGAGGCGATCATTAATAACCTGCTGTTTGAGATGGGTGATGAGAATACATATGACAACCCATTTCTTGAGTATGGTGATGGGACTACTCTTGATTTCAGCATTGCACTTGGTGGAAATAATAAGGTATGGGATCCTGGAATTGAGTTGGAATCTGATTTTCAGCTTGGTATAAGTCTTAGTTCTCTTTATGACATGGTTGGATACCTTCTTGGGAGACCACCGAATAAGAAAACTGCAAATGAGAAGATAGATGGAGACTGCATTTTGAGTGAAATAACATTAGGTGACACCATCAACATCATTCTTATTGCTGGCCTGAGTTATAACACCAACATGTGTAGGTCTAGTGAGTTGATCAATGTGCATATGGGAGTTGTCTTGTGCATCCTTTTGAGGATCTTTTGGCACAGGTGGATGATATATGATGATTGTATGATGACAAACTTCTATTTATATGCCCATGGCTAGAGGAGTAGATTGGTTTGGGATCCGGGTGTTGACAAGATGGATGCTTTGTTTCTTATGGATCATGATGAGTTGCTTCACAACTTGAGGCATAGTGCTGTTATTCTCAAGTGGCACAACAGATTGGTGAAGTAGTGTTTTTGAGGTTGACATGAGATCCTGGTATTGTTATGCAGATTCATGATTGCTTGAGGACAAGCAATCTCTAAGGAGGGAGGATTGTAAAGTCCCTTTTTTTGGGGACATTAGAAGTCAATCAAACAATTAAGTCTTAAAGTTGTCAAATCATATCAAATTAAATGATAACTTAATAAAGTATTAAAATGACTTATTTGGAGCCTAATGAAAATTAATTAAAGTCATTTTAATTTAAAAGAGGGGAATAATAAAGAGACAGAAAAGAAATTCCAAGAGACAGGCAGAGGGAAAATGAAGAGTCACAGGGATGTGGTAGTAAAGAACATGGAGGAGCTCTTTTTCAGCATGCTTGGTATATGTTTGGTTATGTTTTTTTTCTCTTGGAGAATTCAGGTTTGAGGACAGAAACCCGCAAGCTTGGAGGCAGTGGACGGAAACCCATTGTCTGTTGGAGATATCATTCAGGTGTCTCACTTTTTGCTTCAAATTCATATTTTTGGTTGTCCAATCCGACTGTAAGTTTTGTGGCTATGATTGGTTTTTTGTTGTTTCTGTACTAAAGATTTAAAGGCAACAGTCATATCTCATTTTAGAATATCTATTTCAGTTTGAGGTTTATATTTTTCTGTTCAATGTGCTGGATAAATTGAAAACAATTGCATGCAAATTATTTGTTTAAATTTCTGTGGAAAAATCTGGAAAAAGTATCCAAGGGGGATATTTCAGATTATGTGATGCGAATTGGGTTTTAGAGACCTAATGTTGTGTAAAAAAATAGGCTAATAGTGCATTAAAATGAAAGTAAATATGACATTAGCAAAATTTAGAATGCTCTAAATTTACCTTTAACAATTCCAAATTCAAGAAACTTAAAATTTACAGTATTTGAGTGACTGCATATAACAATGGAATGTAAATGTACCCCTGCTCAATGGCTTCTTACATTTTTTAGTTATCACCCTTTTCATCTATTGACAATTTTATGAATGCCTGTATGAGAGCAAATGGTTCTAAAATGAGAGGAAACAAATGTAGAATGAGCAAAACGGTGATTGCTTACAGTTGTAAAGTGAAATCATGAATATGTCAAACAAGAGCATACAGTTTGAAGAAATGTATGTTGTCTTTACACTTTCATTTATGCTTTTATAGCCATTGACCCTTTTCTTCAAACGAAAACACTGGACAATTAAATCATAAATTTCTATTTTTTAATATTTATCTATGTTACTGGGTTCGCAGCCTGCATCCCTGGGTTCAGATTCGGTTGAGCGCAGCTCGTGATCTGGGGTGATCCTGCTATGTAATTGCTAAGGGGTGGGTATGATCACTATGGGGTTGTCCCATACAAACTCAGACAAACCTAGTCTGAATTTGGCAAGTTTTGACAATTTAAAAAGAAAAAATTTAATGTTTTTGTCTACATTTTGGGCAAATAGAGGATTTTCCCCTCTTTCACACTGGTACAAATACCATCATAAGCTCTGCATTCCATGATCAAGTTCCATTCCATTTCTACTGCTCCCTTATTGCAGAACATGCAGACTCTTTCTTCCCAAGTTTCCTTAGATGGTGCAATCC